>CM049406.2:4200000-4202500 GCA_026929865.2 Hyperoplus lanceolatus
TGGTGTGGTGCTGAATCTGAGTCTCTGGAAATGGGAAATAGACGCGGGATGAGGTGTATGTTGCATTACCTCACCATGGATTTCGGGTAGGATTTCAATTTCAATTTTTTTGGTTCTACTGTGCTTATACTATGGTTTTTCCTTTATAATCTTTTGTAGAAAAAAATAATTCAGAAATTAATCTTATGAAAATGGGTAAAGATGATACGTCTTTGCTATTCTTTTTCATTCATTCCTATGTTGGATGGGGGAATGCACATTTTGACAGTTTTACATTTTACCCAAAGTCCGTGTATTTCCGAATTGCACATTTCAAATACCTTTGTATCGATAAAATATGTTGAGAATATGCGCTTGAGTATTTGCAGTTTTTTTCTCTCCCTTATATTAATTCCTAGGTTGGATTTGAGTGTGCACAGTTGATGCACCGTCCTGTATTCATATATATTCAAATTATACATAGCATCATTTATTTTTAGGCAAATTGTCCGAAATCGCCTATAGTCTCTGCTAAAAGTAGAATTTTCTTAGGTGAACTGGCAATGGGAGTGTGTGTGTGTGTGTGTGTGTGTGTGTGTGTGTGTGTGTGTGTGTGTGGAGTTGAGACAGTGATTGACGACGCGCCCTGCTTGCATCTGCCTCTCACCGTTACATTGTAATAACATTCACTTCAATGGGATTTACTGCCGTTTGCATTTTCAACTTTTAAATTGCGTTGTGCATTTTTTAAATTTAAAATGTTTTATGCTGCAACTCAAAATTTCCTTCATAGGTCCCCAATGAGTTTAACAATATAGACAAAACTACCTGCTGGGTAATGTAGGTTAATGTAGTTTATTATTTTGATGCTGCATTGGTTACAAGTGTGAAAATCAACTTGGAGGACTACACGCTCATTTGTATGCAATGTGTTACACCACTGAGAAATACGTTTATACTGCAAAATGAAAGCGGGTTGGAATAGATTGTGAAGTGAATTCAATAGCGATTTTGTTAGATTTTTCTTTTTATGAAAGTGCATTTTGGCGGGATGCATTTTTTATGTATTTGTGTGGACTTAGTGCAAGCATATACTGTGCTCCAGTGTGTGTGTGTGAGCGTGTGCGTGTGTGTGTGTGTGTAGCGTGTGTGTGAGTGTGTGTGTGTGTGTGTGTGTGTGTGTGTGTGTGTGTGTGTGTGTGTGTGTGTGTGTGTGTGTGTGTGTGTGAGAGTGTGTGAGAGTGTGTGTGTGTGCAGAACTACGTGCAAGGGTGCAGCTTGGAGATAACTATCACATGTAGAAAATCACTCTGCATATCTGAATGTGTTTATGTGAAAGCATATTACAAACAACTGTGCACAACCGCATATAAGCTGATGTAGATACATCTACTTCCACACATGTGCAATAGTGTGTGTGTGTGTATGTGTGTGTGTGTGTGTGCGTGTGCGTGTGTGTGCATATATGGTACAATTAACAGTTTTTTTCACAGACCCAAAGCACTTGTTATATGTGCTGTTAAGCCTTGTGCGCTTGTTTGCCGAAAGGATTTTTAATTAAACCGAAATTGAACTTTTTGAAAGGGATGAATTTGAGGTGAGGGACGGATCTTTGTTTCTAGCATAAGTCACCGGACAGAGAAACAATAGCTATGACCACACACACACACACACACACACACACACACACACACACACACACACACAATAGCTACGGCCGCTTTCCCTCTGACCTTTCTTCACTGGTTCTGAATAAGCTCAGAGCCGTGCAAATCCATCTGCCTTTTGTCTATTGGAGCCGGCTAATCCAAACCCCCCCTTTCACACACACACACACACACACACACACACACACACACACACACACACACACACACAGAACACACACACAAGCCAGCACATATACACACGCAGGCAGACACACACAGAAGGAAAGCACACATGGACACACACACTTATCTTCACACACAATCACGCCCGTGCTCACAACCACACACATGCACATATACACTCGAACACGCACACACACACACACGCACGCACGCACACACACACACACACACACACACACACACACACACACACACACACACACACACACACACACACACACACACACACACACACACACACTATCCAGGAGACCTAACTCCTTCCGCAACTAAACCATCCCATCCCATCTCATATCAAGATACTGAAACTACACTTTTATTGTATTTCTAACCAAACGCTTACACCAATTTTTTAAAACTGATTTCGCCTAATTCTAAATTCCAAATATATTTAGTGACATTTTCCTTGGTAGTAACATCTGCAAAACAGATTTCTGTAAGTAGATTAATAAGAATGCTATACCTAGATGTCACATAGGCGAGGCAGGTTTATTTCTATAGCACAATTCAGACACAAGGCCGTTCAAAGTGCTTTACAGGGGGCATGAAATACATCAAGATTAAAATACATCAAGTATAGAATACACATTAGAAAAGTGAATGTAAAAAAATATGGATAGAAATAGAGC
>CM049406.2:4207500-4222500 GCA_026929865.2 Hyperoplus lanceolatus
TCAAGGCAATATATACAGTACACAAGGCAACTGGATAACGTGCAATAGCAGTCATTCACACACACACACACACACACACACGCACACACGCACACACGCACACACACACATGCCTTACCCCAACCCCAACCTACGCTTACCCTAACCTAAGCCTAATCCAGTAGCTATCAGTTACATTCTTGTACCAGTAAAATGGGACATTTGTTTCACTCAAAGATGCAAAGATATTGAAAAAACTAAAACAACATTTTCGACAAGAAGAGTTTTTGTGTGTGTGTGTGTGTGTTTTTGTGTGTGTGTGTGTGTTTTTGTGTGTGTGTGTGTGTTTTTGTGTGTGTGTGACTGTGCTTGTGTGTGCTTGTGTGTGTGTGTGTGTGTGTGTGTGTGTGTGTGTGCTTGTGTGTGTGTGTGTTTGTGTGTGTGTGTGTGTGTGTGTGTGTGTGTGTTTTTTTGCTATAGATTTCTTTTGCTTGTTCTTTGTCGGGAGGAATTGTAGGACTCGTCATCGGCAGTGCAATTTGCAGCTTTTCTGTTTTTGGTTTTTCTATGGGTTCTTTGTTGTCAAGATCATTATGCTTTGTGTGTGTGTGTGTGTGTGTGTGTGTTTAAGTGTGTGTGTTTAAGTGGTGTGTGTGTGTGTGTGTGTATGCTGTGTGTGTGTGTGTGTGTGTTTAAGTGGTTGTGTGTGTGTGTGTGTGTGTTTAAGTAGTTGTGTGTGTGTGTGTGTGTGTTTGTTCCAGTGGTTGTGTGTGTGTGTGTGTGTGTGTGTGTGTGTGTGTGTGTGTTTGTTCCAGTGAATGTGTGTGTGTGTGTGTGTGTGTGTGTGTGTAATTACGTTGTGTGCCTATTGTTAACTCTTGGTAGTCGGGTAAAATGGCAACAGGCCAATTATTATTATCATCTTGAGATCGCCGGTTGGAGCTGCAGTTTAAAATTAACCGCTCAATAAGACTCACCTCCCCTCAAGTCAAATTATTGCTATTTTTTTATACACTCAATACACAGTCCGAGACTTCTATCCTACAGTGCGTGTCCATTGTGTTATCCTAAGAAGCAGACTGGGTGAAAAATAAATCTTTCATCTCTAGTTGTTTGCGGGAGTTTCTGGTTTCTCACACCACTTTTCTGGTCCAAATTGTCAAGGCAGAATGTCCGTTGCTTCCATTTTATTTTTATTTTATTTAATTATGT
Source organism: Hyperoplus lanceolatus (assembly GCA_026929865.2). Lineage (NCBI taxonomy): Eukaryota > Metazoa > Chordata > Actinopteri > Uranoscopiformes > Ammodytidae > Hyperoplus > Hyperoplus lanceolatus. The sequence goes on from CM049406.2 coordinate 4,208,692, forward strand.
ATCTTTAAGTATAGAAAGAAAGTCAATCAGACTCCCATATGCATTTGAAAAGGTGTAGAAGTATAACGCTTAGTCCTCCTGTCCCAACTTTCCTATATCATATTATTACAGAAAGTATACAATATTTAATTTTCCTTTATTTAACCTCGAACGATCAATTGAGGGGTGACCCTCTTTTACAATGACGTCGAGTTAGTACAAATACACAATATACAATACAGATACACAACAGTTTACAAAGAGACAAAAACTATTAAAACATTCAGAAAAAATATAAAAATAACAATAACAATATGCAGCCTATGAAAACGCAGTTCATACAACAACACTGAACAACACATTATTATTTTCAACACAATGCGACAACATTACACATGGACATATTCAGCTTTCCTCCTTTCTGTATTGGTTAAATATAGTTTTCTTGTATCTGTTTATGAACTGTACAATGTCATGGCATTTAGTTCACCCCGCAAAAAGTTAGATTGAGAGGTTTTATTTGATGAACACACTGGACACAGAATGTCCATATATCCCTTCCCTGTACCAACATAAACACACAGTACAGTACATACATGCATATCTGTATACATAGGCCTACATGCATATCTGCATACATAGGCCTACATGCATATCTGCATACATAGGCCTACATGCATATCTGCATACATAGGCCTACATGCATATCTGCATACATAGGCCTACATGCATATCTGCATACATAGGCCTACATGCATATCTGCATACATAGGCCTACATGCATATCTGCATACATAGGCCTACATGCATACATTGCACATTTACAACACAGTCAAAAAACTAAACAAAAACAAGGAAACCAATCCTATACTAATGACAGTGAAAATGGGATAGAGATATTTTAGAATAAACGTACTCCTAGATAATGTCCCCCCTCTATCGTTACATTTGTTCGTATGTTAAGTGGAAAATCATTTCGTATAGCCTGTACTTTAAATATTTGCAGCAGTGAAAAAATTCCTCCAATAGAGCAAACAGTGTGTTGAGCTGTCTATACGCAGATTCATAACGCCTTTTTTTTTAAGATAATTTTTTGGCATTTCAAGCTTTTTTAGACAGTACAGAGTTGAAATGGGGAGACACAGAGAGAGAGAGAGAGAGAGAGAGAGAGAGAGAGAGGGAGAGAGGGGATGACCTGCAGTAAAGGTCCGCGGGTCGGATTTGAACCCGCGACCACTGCAACGAAGGCCGGAGCCAATATGGTACGCGCTCTATCCACTGCACCGCCTTAGCACATGGATAATGCCTCTAATGTGAAAGGAGTTTATGAATTCCCTGCACTCCTGGATGCACAGATGGCGGAACAAACGGACGTGATTATACTTTTGATGGAGCGCAGTGAGATGCATATTTATGTCTTTCCAAAAAAAGCAATGAAAAGAAACCGTGTGACTTCCAATCTTACCCACTGATGTAGAATCAAACTCTTGTTTTCTGTTTGTGGGTAAAATCTCTGGCAAGTAAAAAATAATTAACCTTACGCTTTTAAGGGAGTTTACATAGATGACATTGAATCATACGTTCCGTTAGTAAAAAAAAGAAATAGAAAAGGGGTGGGATTAAATAAATTGTATATCATTTCATTTTTATTTTGGTTTTTGTGTCCTGCACACAAAGTGCCCAACCCTCATGGGTTTATAGGACACCATCACATACTACATTACAATCAAAATACAGAATATTGTACAGCTGGGTCTCTGAACAACATACTTCTTCTTCTCTCCCAGGCTTTACAGAGAAAGGTTGCAACATAAAAGGTTCCCTTTTTAAAACACAACTCAAGTTTTTCATAGTCGTCGACCCAAAAGAAATCAGCATAAATAGAAGACATCGTAGTAAACAATACATCCCTCAAATCATCATAAACTATATACTTCTTCCTACTCCTTTTCAGGCATATCAAAGCAATGGAATATATGTAGTTCTCTTTTTCTTTTTTGATACTTTTTCTTTTTTTTATACTTTTGTGCTTTTCATTTTGTTTCATTTGTATTTGACATGTCTGAAATAAAAATACAGTCAATCAATCCATTGAAATAACAATAAAAACCTCATTCTTAACCCTTTCCTGTGTTTTCTTTCTGTCCCACAGTCAAGCCAAATCAAGCAGATCCCGACTAAGTACAGCCAGGCCGAGTCGACCAAGTTTCTGGTCCTCACGGTTGTGTCCATCCTGTGTATCGTGGGCGTGCTGCTGGCCTCCACCGTCATATACTGCCTGCGCCATCGCTCTCACCACAAGCTGAAGGAGAAGCTCACCAACCTGGGCACTGACACCGCCACCGACGCTACTGCCACCTATCAGGTAAGGAGTAGGTACTGCACCCTATGGGAACGCGAAATGAAAATGGGTTAAAGGTGCTACAAGGAACTTTTTAATATTTCTGAAACAGTCACATTGTTCCTCCGATGATCATAAATTACAACAGCAAACGAGACCATATATATACTGTATTATATAGTTTATAGATAGACACGGCCAGGGACGCCACTGCCACCTATCAGGTAGGAGTAGGTACTGCACTGAATGTAAATGTGAATTAGAAATGGTTTAGGTTAAAATTAAGATTTGATACTGTAAGAACTGTGTTGCTTGTGACTTCTTAAAATTAGGGAAATTCTACAACCCTTTGTCAGCGGACAGTATTTTTTTCAACCACAGAGGAAGTGAGAGGAACGAAGCAGAAGAACTCTGTTGTCCAGCTACTGTATCTTTATTTCCACAGACGAGGCTGAAATAGGCTATAGACTATACACAGTGCATGGGCAACTGAGGGCAGCTCCATTTCCAATTGTATTTAAATAAACTCAATACACACTGTGCATGGATGTGAACATGACATGATCAGATCATTTCGGATTACCTCCCAGATGAACTGATTACATTCTTAGGCGATCAATTATCTAGACCAAAATATTTTGTTCCATTGTTTGTATGATAACTCACTTTTGCATAATATGATGTTAATATTAAACACACAAACTAAAACATTTTTATTTGTATTTTTTTTAAGGGGCCCCCCTGGCGGTCGGGGGCCCTAAGCAGCCGCTTAGTTCGCTTATGCCTTGGGCCGGCTCTGCACACACACACACACACTATAATTTGTAGTTTGATGCATTAAAGAACATCACCAATCCAACAGGTTTTTCCACCTCAAGTCATTTTCAATTCACACACACACACACACACACACACACACACACACACACACACAATTCCCCTGCCTCCTGCCTGCTGTAATTATCCTTTGGCCGGAATAGTCGAGTGTGAAATTTAATTTAGAGAATCCAATATTAAGTGGGCTTTTTTGAGCAAAGAATGAGGTTGAGATGTTGCCACCTCTCTCTCTCTCCCTCTCTCCCTCCCTCTCTCTCTTTCTTCCCCCTCCCTCTCCCTTCCTCTCTCTCCCTCCCTCCCTCCCTCCTTCCCTCCCTCTCTCTGTCTCCCTCCTTCCCTCCCTCTCTCTGTCTCTCTGTCTCCCTCCCTCCCTCCTTCCCTCCCTCTCTCTGTCTCCCTCCCTCCCTCCTTCCCTCCCTCTCTCTCTCTCTCTGACCTTATACTTCCACCATGTTTTTAAATGAGAGTGGTCCTGTGAGAATTGATTGTATAATGAGCCATGCCCTTCCCCTGTTTAAGTGCGGTACATTTTATGCCGTTCGAGGGATTTTTTTTTTTAACTCCTGAAATATCCCCCTGTGTGTGTGTGTGTGTGTGTGTGTGTGTGTGTGTGTGTGTGTGTGTGTGTGTGTGTGTGTGTGTGTGTGTGTGTGTGTGTGTGTGTGTGTGTGTGTGTGTGTGTGTGTGTGTGTGTGTGTGTGTGTGTGTGTGTGTTGCTTGTGTTGCTGTGTTTGGAGGTTTATCTCATCACTAGAGACTTGTAAAGATTCATAATTAATATTTTTTTTTGCATAAATATCCATTGTTTACAACAGAGGGAAATGGGAAATAAAATATGGACAAGAAAAAGGCTTACTTCGTAGAATTTAAGGCCAGATACTGTAGTCAAAAACATAATTTCTACAAGCACACATACATTTTTTGTGATGATTTGTGTCTGTTTATCTTCCATAACTTGTCCTCTTTCATACTAGTATAAATCAAAGGTCCACAATGTACATTCAGGTGTTTATTTGACTAAACCTTGTCTGTTTGCGTCTGTATATTTCTCCTATACGACCATCTTTAACGGACATTATCTCAACATTATTTTATTTTTTTGTTTCAATACTCTGAACCAAAGATCTCAACTTCTAAAGCACTTAAACCAACTACACTTTCCATTATCATTCTTAGTACTATTCTGAAGGTTCTAACACAAAGATTTGTTCATGTGTTGTTAATTGGCTGATTTGAGACGTTTTGTTTTCAAAAACATGTAAACAATGCAAACATAACATATATATTTTTCTGTACGATATCAACTGGGAAGGTTTCAAGAAGATATCTACAGCTCCGGAAAAAATGAAGAGACCGGTCTGGACTTTTCTCAAATCTTCATCTCTACATTAATTATTGAAAATGCTCTTAAAGAGGACCTATTATACTACTTTTCTGGTCTTAATTTCTTGTTAAAAACTGCTATAGAGCAACCTGACACGAATCACATCACAAAAAACTATGTAGATTTTCGGGGAGCTCTTTCTCTTATTTTGACGATCCAGCTTGCCCTGTAAACACTTTGCTTTTGACATTTCCGCCCCCTCCCCTCCCTTCCTGAAAACCCAACTTCGTTGTGATTGGTTACCTTCCTTCCGGAACACTTTCAGTGGCGGGAAGCGCGAGCATGGACCTATAAGGGCGCGAGGCAGACGCGAGTAGGAAAGTGGCAGCATTACCATACATGGAAACATCCGCGTGGTGACGACACCAAGTTACATGCGACGTCACGATGTTACAAAGCGCCAAGCCGCTTTGAACACGTGACTTCTCGACTGGCTAGAATAGTGTCTAGTGCTCTGCACAGACACCCCAGACGGTCAGCAGGGAATACGTCGAAATGCATATAAGTCATTATTTGATAATCTAGTATGGTTAAACATGACTATAAATCATCATAACAACGTTTATAGGTCATAAAAGTCAAAAAGTATCATAGGTGCGCTTTAATGACAAAAAATGTATTGTGAATTTGGTAGAAATGTTGTCAGTAGTTTATATCATAAAACCAAAATGTTCATTCTACTCAAACATTTGCCTATAAATAGTCACACGAGAGACACTGAACATTTGGAGTGGTCTCTTCATTTTTTTCCAGAGCTGAATAAGTTTCAAATATGTATCCTATTCAACAGTGTCTCGCCCTGAATACCAAGTAAAATAAGTTGCTCAAAGTTTGGCATTCATCAAGTCGTTTGACATTTCAGTTATACACCTTCTGCTGTCTGCATACAATATTAGCTTTTCCTCTGTTAGATAAAACTTATCTTCATGGTTTCTTGCCTTCCGAGATTTCGCTTTTTATCCTTTAATTGGAAAATGATAATTAGAATTCACACACGTAATGTTAGACTTTGTTTTACGCATTATTTAATGTATCTGATTATTAGCTTAACAAAAAGAGTAATGTTGGCCATTCTTGGGAGGTTTAGACAGACAGACAGACAGATAGACAGACAGACAAATATACAGATAGATAGAAGATAGATAGATATATAGACAGACAGACAGACATATATACAGATAGATAGATAGATAGATATATATATAGACATATAGACAGACAGACAGACAGTTAACTCAGCTAAACTGGTTTTGCACACACTCCCAAAGCTACACCAGTATATTCTATCCCTCTGTTGTTTATCAGGGTCTCGACAGCGAATCACAGTCATCCGTATTGAAAGGCCTTAGTGTTCAGCTCCCATCTTAGCTGTGTAAGCCTCACCGCCTTTGTCAGCACGCCTGTCTAGTGGGGTTCCCTGTGTGTGTGTGTGTGTGTGTGTGTGTGTGTGTGTGTGTGTGTGTGTGTGTGTGTGTGTGTGCAGTCTCCAGGGTTACATGCAATTAAACCAGACAGGGAGCGGCAGGCTGTCTGACGGCCTTGCTTGCTTGCTACTGCAGCTCCTCGCTGTCTTACACACACACACACACACACACACACACACACGCACGCACACACACACGCACACACACAGTCTCATATGGGCGTACACACAAAAGCATGCTGAAAACACACACAAATATTCACGCTTACACTCACTAGCTATACTGCATGTTAATGATTCTTGCCCTTGGCGCATTTGTTTTAGGCCTTGCTTCACAAACACACACACACACACACACACACACACACACACACACACACACACACACACACACACACACACACACACACACACACAGCGCCTTCTATTCACAATCCACTCTGCCTTCTGCTTTCCGCTCCTAAGTTCCCAGGCCTGTCAATCAACCGGTCCTGATGAAATGGCGACATGGGATTGGTCGACACTGCCAAAGGAGTCAGTGATTGACAGCAGTCGACAGAGGAGTGTGTGTGTGTGTGTGTGTGTGTGTGTGTGTGTGTGTGAGAGAGTATATGAAGCTTGTCAGTCAGTCAGTCCCAGCTTTACTCATGCTGCCAACATGGGAGTCTACTTCGTCACATTCCCTTTACCATTCAATCCGTGTGTGTGTTTGTCTGTGCTTGTGTGTGTTTGTGTTATTGTGTGTGCGTGTGCGTGTGTGTGTGTGTGTGTGTGTGTGTAAGCGACATCTGATCCAAACTTTTATCTGCTCCTCAAAATCTTCCTTGCACTCGATTGCACTGGAATTCAACTTTTTTTTTTAACACAGATGTTCCACAAATCAAGAAATACTATCTTAAAGCTAAACAATTTAATTTAATATATCATCATTCCCACCATGAAATTGCTTGAACTATGAGGAAAGATTTTGTAATATAAGTTTTTAAGACACAAAACAAGTTGTTTTTGTGCGTGTGGCGGTCGTCCACTGGGTTACAGGGTCGGTGGTTCGATCCCCTGTCTCCCCTGGTAAGAAATATAAATCGCTTTGGGGCTGAGAAAATTGTTCTAAAAAGCCCTATATTAGTCAAGTCCATTTACAATTTTCATTAGCCTCCCTCGACTGGACCGGCCTACTAGATGCTTATTATGATCAGCTGTAGTATGTAGAATAGTAAAGAACAAAGAGCATGCGATTTGGAATGCAGGCTTTATCCCTTCGCATATGGCTTTACTCCCCTGTAGTCCCTCACTCTAAATCGGCCATATTGGATCAAGTTCCCTCTTTTTATTTGTTTGTTTGTCCCCACACAGAGCCGTAGCGCCCGGGTGAAGGCCCCCTGTATTTGTTTGGGACAGGCGCCCCTAACCCTGCCGACACACACACACACACACACACACACACACACACACACACACACACACACACACACACACACACACACACACACAACAACCAGACTTCCATTTCCACCCCAATTACCATAACATTAGCTTCCATAAAGACTGGGTTCTTTTGGTGGCACACTTTGCCAACTGAAGCTGACACGCCCGCTGTCGCCCGGGGGTGATGCGGGTTCAAAACGGTCACGCTTTCCCTGGCATGGCGCCCATTAGAGGGGGTGGGACGGGCTTTTGTTTCAACCTTTAGTTAGATCACTGACACTGATTGACACTGCATTTACGATTATCTAAATAGTTTTTGTTGCTTCTAAGGGGGAATCCTTTCCTTTTTTGTAAGTTAGCGCCATTTTCTTTTACTTTATTTAGTGTTGGCCCGGACAAAAAAATTAAAAATGTCTTTTGTTAAGTCCACTTAACAAAATGTTATCTTCTTAAGATTATTTTCAAGCTTTATTGATAGTACAGAGTTGAAATGGGGAGACAGACAGAGAGAGAGAGAGAGAGAGGGGGGATGACCTGCAGTAAAGGTGAAAGATGTATCTGTAGCATACCATTGGTTCACCTGCAAAACGTATTTAAAAATAATCACATATAATCACATAACGTCTTCCCAAAAGCAGCATTTTTTCAAGTGCTGGCACCAATTTTAAGATTGATTTTCTACCTTTTCCAAACAGACATTTGTTTTAATCAATTTCAATTGTTTGAACAAAAAAAAAACTATTCAAAAAAATACTTAAAGCTGGCAACAGATCATGGTGAACATCTATCTATATTTATTCATCTTCAAAGGTAATGTTATTGCAGGGCGCTCCTGGTGTAGTGGTTAGACCCCCCCCCCCCTCCATAGAGTCTCAGTCCTCTTCACAGCAGACCCGGGTTAGAAATTAGAATCCAGCCCCGGGTCGTTCTCTGCATGTCATTCAATTACGTTATCATTTTATTAATTACGTGCCCCATTTCATCTCTGTCTCCCAATTTGTCTAATAAAGCTAAAAAATGCCCCAAAAAATCTTTTTAATAAAATGGTAACGTAATTGCGAGAATGGATGCACCAATGTCTTAGATTGAAAGCCTGACAAAACATATTTCATTCATAATCAATCATAAAAAATATATATTTCAAAGGACATACACAAATATGGATGTCCTGGAAAGAGCTATCTTCTCATTTGTTGCATTCAAGTGCTCGCCATTTGGCAGGAGACTGGACTATTGGATGTCCTTGAACACACCAGCAATGACAAGTTTTCTAAAACAGTCCCTGCAACTCCTACAACAATATATCATCTTTGATTGAAATAAAAAATTAAGACAAGGTTCAGTTTTTTAATAAAATCCTGAAATTAATTTTAATTTTATTAATTTAAGGGGCGCTGTACTATGGCTGACCCTGCACTCTGACCCCCTCTGAAGTGGAAAACCTAAGGGGGGAGATGTGAAAAGACAATTTTCAATGTGCCCTGTATACAATTGACCAGATTGACTTTCTTTTTCAAATCAAAATCGAATCAGTTGTATTTGTAAAGCCCGATATCAAAAATAGTCATTTGCCTCAGTGGGCTTTACATTCCATACGGTATGACACCGTCTGCCCTTAGACCCTTAGCCTGGCTAAGAAAAAACTCTTATTTTACTTCCTTAATATTGTCGGTTTATTTAAAAAAAAAACCAATGATATCATAGTGAAATCAGTGCATTTTCATTGTGTGTTTGTCGTTAGTGTATCTGGGAGTCTGACTGTAGTCTCACCTACTCTATCATTACCGCCATAAATTCACCAATAGAAGAAGACATGGAAGAAAAGCTGCTAAATGTGCTAAACTAGACTCTCTGGTGTCGCTCATAAAACAAAGTGATTAACATGGCGCGTCTCGCCAGCTGATGAAGTGTGTCTCGTTTGAAAATCAATACGCTGTAAATAAAGATACTTGTGTTACTATGGACACACAGCTAAGGGGGGAAGGGTTGTAAATCTGCAAGCACGCACGCACACACACACACACACACACACACACACACACACACACACACATACATTCACACACACACAGATAGCACTATTCATACTCTAAAACCTGTCCTGGTTTAAAGACCTATGTAGAATAAATGTGCAAACATTTTTAGAAATCGGATCATCCTAGCCCGAGAAAAGGCAGAAAGAGTGTTTTATGGTCTCACTGTCTAACCCTACATTTTACCATGTGTGACATCACACTAGTAAAAATGTAGGGTTAGGATTCACAGGACAGCTGGGCCAAGGGAAGACTGAGGAAAGACTGAGGGAAGAAAAACCTCATTCATTGTATTATAATAGCGATTTTATAATGATAGAACGCCGGTTCCGTATGGGTGAAGTATTCCTTTAAATATTATTCCTTACATTTTTTTTGCCTTTTTGTCTTCTAATTGGCTCTCCAGGGGGAAGCCATTTTGATTCTGTTTTAATTACATCGTAAAAAATTATTTGCTGCAGCAGCGGCAAAGTTCACCATGTGGGCTTGATGAAATATGAATGCTATTGATCATGTGTTTCCATCGACTAAACACCCACAATGCATTGTGTGTTGTGCTCATTGAAGTACATGTTGTACAACTTTGTGTGTGTGTGTGTGTGTGTTTGTAATTGTGCGTGTGTGTTTTATTTTTTTTTTTTTTAACCTTTATTTATACAGGTATATCCCATTGAGTCCGAAGACTCTTTTGCAAAGGAGACCTGTTCCCAATCCCACGTTACCATTCACACACACACACACACACACACACATTGACTTTCATATTTCATATACTTTTCCCATGAACTTTTTTTATAAAGTTTGTATTAATCTTGCGAAGGCTTGCTGAGCTATGAGCGAGCTGCATGCTGTTTACCCACTGTCGCCTTGGATACTGGCCAGTAGAACAGCAGTTGGAGGTTTACTCCCTTGTGCTAGATTTTTTTTTCATTCCCCATTGTTTTTTTTTTTACATTTCCAAGCTTTATTAGACAGTACAGAGTTGAAATGGGGAGACAGAGAGAGAGAGAGAGAGAGAGAGAGAGAGGGGGGGGGGGGATGACCTGCAGTAAAGGTCCACGGGTCGGATTTGAACCCATGACCACTGCAACGAAGGCCAGAGCCAATATGGTACACGTTCTATCCACTACACCACCGGAGCGCCCCCTCAATCGGATTGCTACCGATTCTTTAGCAACAATTCTAGAGGATTTCAACTAGGAATTTACTTTCTGCTCAAGGCCTATACTCTTAAAGCTACAGTGTGTAACTTCTGTCGGCCCAAAAAGGAATTATATTAATTATTATTTATTATTTCTAACAATAATACAGTTGGCACATCTACATGAGGTAAAGCCTTTGGTGATAGCGCATGGATTATACACCTTCTGCTGTACGTCCAGGTTTTTTCTTAGCAGTAGAATCAAAAACTGAAACATTTCTTGGGCTCTTCTTGGGATTTTTTCTGAGCTCCTGCACCAGTGTCAGGGGGGTTTGGGGGGGGACACCAGTTTGTGAACGCTGCCATACTGAGAAATACAGAGAGAGTTTTGTGGAGCTGATGGTGGCTTAATCAACTTTGTGTCAACTCATTTGGCGATGGCTTGATTGTAACAGACATTAATTTATATGACTAACTTACGCACTATAGCTTTAATCCTTTTATTCATTGTGGTTTTATCATGTGTGGTTTAAACACAAGAGCATAACAAAGCAAGTATTTATTTTGCCTTGAAGGTCAGAACACAATAATCCAATCTTCTGTTGTTGCCGGGAGACAATGCTCACGCTAACATTAATTAATTAAGCAAATAGCGGCCATTTAATCTTTTGTGTTTTTTCAGTGTTTGAACTTTCAATTACAGACAGAAGAACAGACATAATAAGGATAATCATGAATAAGCATTGTATTATAATGAAGACGATTTCTTGGCAGGACTTAATCCCAATAGCCTTCGATTGAGACAAACGCTATTGTTACTGGTTCTGCATTCACTCAACATTAAAAAATGTATCTGTTCTTAACAAAGTAGCTTCATCAATGCCAGTTTTTTTTTATATATATATATATATTTCTACAACAAATCACACCATAAACCATGCAATTATTACTGTCACTTGATGGCCAATTAACAACCGAACCCTTAAAATCGACCTTACTGTATTTTTAATATTGCATTAAGAAATATTCTGTGATTACTATAGGGTTGGGCAGTAACAGTTTAATACATCTTCACCTCATCACTTTATATTGTGGAAAGACTCGAGGCAGTGGTGGATGATGCCATCTTTAATAACTAACTTCTAGTCCTTAAGGCTCAAGGACACAATGGCAGAGATGGTGGGCACCTTAGATGCGATACCATCCAACACTAGTTTTACTACCAACACCCTCCTGTCCGGTGCGGGGATCCAACCAGAGACATCATGGTTACTAGTCTGCCCCCCATCCTACCTTTTAGTTAATGCCATTTCACAAATGATGATATTACTGCGCTACAACAGTGCCTAACCCACCCATCTCCCCCCACTACAGGAGCTGTGTAGGCCACCGTAGCTTCTGATTAAAGTTATGCAATGTCATTATACTGCTATTTGAATGGCATTGCCTAACCTACCCTTCTCTTGTTGGTCAGAAGCACTATATACGCTAAAGGGAAAAACTAAGACATTGTATAAAGATGAGGGAAGGAAGAGCAAACTATTAATTTTATCTTTAAAAGTGTTACTGCTATTTGAATGTTAACAGTCTCTAACCCACCCTCCCTCCCCCCTTTAGGAGCTGTTGTGTAGGCCATGTCATTATACTGCTATTTAAATGGCTGTGCCTTACCCACCCCCCTCTCCCCCCTATAGGCGTTGTGTAGGCCACCGTAGCTTCTGATTATTTATATGAAAGTACCTAACCCCCCCCCCCTCCCCCTCTAGGCGTTGTGTAGGCCACCGTAGCTTCTGATTATTTATATGAAAGTACCTAACCCCCACCCCCCTCTCCCCCCTCTAGGCGTTGTGTAGGCCACCGTAGCTTCTGATTATTTATATGAAAGTACCTAACCCCCCCCCCCCCCGCCTTTAGGAGCTGTGCAGGCCATGTTATTATACTGCTATTTGAATGTTAACAGTGCCTAACCAACCCCCCTCTCCCCCCTAGGAGCTGTGCAGGTCATGTCATTATACTGCTATTTGAATGTTAACAGTGCCTAACCAACCCCCCTCTCCCCCCTATAGGAGCTGTGCAGGTTGTATTATATGTATTTGAATGTTAAAGTGCTAACCAACCCCCCCCCGCCTATAGGAGCTGTAGGAGAGGGGTCAAACCCCAGACGGAGCGTCCTGAGCCGGCCTCCTCTCGCATCAACAGCGTTTCCTCTCAGTTCAGCGATGGAGCCCCGGCCGTCAGCCCCTCGGCTAGGAGCAGCATCTCCTCATGGAGCGAAGAGCCAGCCCACTCCAACATGGACATCTCCACCGGACACATGATACTGGTGAGTTCAGTGATAATTATAGCTTTTTAAAGCATTTTTTTTGTATTTTTCAAGCTTTATTAGATAGTACAGAGTTGAAATGGGGAGACAGAGAGGGGGGGGGGGGGGGGACCTGCAGTAAAGGTCCACGGGTTGGATTTGCACCCGCGACCACTGCAACGAAGGCCGGAGCCAATACGGTACGCGCTCTATCCACTACACCACCGGAGCGCCCCGGATTATTATAGCTTTTTTATTTACTGACATGTTAATAACATAAGCCCGCACACTCCAACTTGGACATCTCCACAGGGCACATGATACTGGTGAGTGGTACTGATACGTTTTAAGTTAAAGCTGGGGTATGTGATTTCTGATTGGTCAAAGTTAACATTAGTGGTACACTTTGACCAATCAGAGCGAGGCTCCGATTTTCTGTTTTTATTGGCTGTTGGGACTGTCCATTCACTTTGGCCCCGACGTTGTTGGTGTAGAGCGTGTCAGGGAGGGACCATAGGGGAGGGACCAAAGAGAACAAGTGGAGCGGTTGAGGTATTTGGATTCGATTCTCTATCCCAACTGCTATTTTCTCCCCAAAACCTCCACCCCAGCTTTAAGTGCATTCACATTGCAATTAGATTTCAAGTGTATATCCATCTCCTTCACCTACACAAAAAGCTTAATAATCACCACGGTGACATCAGACATACTTGATATCTTACCATCCCTCGCATTATTAGCATATCAGTTTCTATATAATGGCATATTCACGAACCCTCGACCAGAGTGTGGCCTACGCACCAATGCATACTTGAGAAAAACATGAGCAATACTCCATTTCAGTCCTATTTTCTGTCAAGAGGGAGAGAGAGATGAAGAGAGACGGAATGGAGAGAGAGAGAGAGAGAGAGAGAGAGTCCTCTTTTCTGTCAAGTGATTCCGCC
>CM049406.2:4227500-4242500 GCA_026929865.2 Hyperoplus lanceolatus
TTGGATCATTGGCCAACCCGCTTAACCACCTGAGCCACGGTTGCCCCAATGATTTCTGATTATGATTTCTGATTGGTCAAAGTTAACATGAGCTGTACACTTTGACCAATCAGAGCGAGGCTCCGATTCTCTGTTCTTATTGGCTGTTGGGACTGTCCATTCACTTTGGCACCGACTTTGTTGGTGTAGAGCGTGTCAGGGAGGGACCATAGGGGAGGGACCAAAGAGAACAAGTGGAGCGGTTGAGGTATTTGGATTCGAATCTCTTTCCCAACTGCTATTTTCTCCCCAAATCCTCCAACCCAGCTTTAAGGGCTAGACACTGCAGGCATGTTGTTCTTTAGAACATGCAGAAAATGAGTTTTTAAGACCTGATTTATAAACAGAAGTCTGTATCCAAAATGTGGACACAGACTGTATAACACTGCTTTGTATTCAGTGAATAGCAAAGGGGATATATGAAAAGACACATTTCAATGTAGCCTTGTGTTAATTGACAAATAAAACAACTTAACTTTAAGTTTTTGTTAATTCTAGCGCCCCCTTTGGACAAAAGCGGTAGTGTCTTTACTACGCCAGCTGTTGTTTCTGGGTGAGCGTACCCATGACAAAGGCGTTAAGAAAAACTATATTAAAATAGCATTCTTTGCACCGATGGTCTTGTTTGCTGTTATGTGTAATCTATGATCATTAGAGGAAAAACTAGACTGTTTCAGAAATATTTCAAAGTTCCTCGTAGCTACTTAACTTTACCTTAAAGACCTACTTCACCGGTGGGAATATGAAGGTGTATTGAACTCTGAGATCCTATGTAGTATAAATGTGCAAACATTTTAGAAATCGGTTCATCCTAGCCTGAGAAAAGGCAGAAAGAGTGTTTTATGGTCTCACTGTCCCATGTGTGACATCACAAAGTCTGGCCCTGGATTGCTTTTGCATTGTACTCGGTATCATTGTCCTATAGAGAACTAGAGTACACACATTAACACATTACAAGCTATTTGTAATTACAACCTAACAGTTTTTTCCCCCCCATGAAACTTATCCAAAATGCACTGCTTTCATGAGCTGCCGGCTGCGCTGAAGAGAAGTTGATGGCATATTTAACTCCATGATTTTATAACACAGAGGAAATAAAACTGAATGAGCAGTGAGTAGTTAAGTTACAAGATGCTCATCGTTATAGACAGTGATAATGTGTGACTGTTAAAGCTGGGTTATATGATTTGGTGGAGAAAATAGCAGTTGGGATAGAGATTCAAATCCAAATACCTCAACCGCTCCACTTCTGTTCTCTTTGGTCTCTCCACTATGGTCCCTCCCTGACACGCTCTACACCTACAACGTCGTGCCAAAGTGAATGGACAGTCCCAACAGCCAATAAGAACTGAGAATCGGAGCATATTTCATGTTTACTCTACATCTACTCTACTCTACTCTACATCTACTCTACCCTACTCTATAACCCTTAAAATATGACTTAGGCAATTATGCTGTTAGGTTAATGAAAAGTAGATGTAGAGAAGAGTAGATGTAGAATAGAGTAGATGTAGAATAGAGTAGATGTAGAGTAAAAGTAGAGTAGAGTAAATATGATTTAGGCAATTATGCTATGAGGCTAACAGCTTGCTGTATTCCTCATATAAATGAAGATAGCACATTGAAAGGAATTTAACTGTAATTCAGTGAAACACAAGCTTCCAAACCCCATACTTCTCTGCTATTTAGTATGGTAGGAAACATATTTAGGTTGTCCTAATTCTTGTGGTCAGATTTAGTATGCTTAAAAATAACCGGATGCCCCTACTACATCCAGCCAAGATTTTTAGTGTTGAAATCAGCATGCTATTTGGGTGATTCTGACCAACAATCCAGTGCATACCGAAAGGGACGTCACATCAACGAAGCCTCCAATTGAAAACAACCAGCATTGCATCGGATATAAAATCAAGTGGCAAGATCAAGGCGCAATGTCAGGATGAAATAAATAAGTAAAAGTATGTCTCAATTGTAGCATACTGCAAGCATACTGTACACTGAGCTGAGTGTGTTTCAGCACCGAGGACAGCTCCACACATACAGTGAACACCGTCCCTGCATTCCAAATCACATACTCTTTCTTTTTACTACTCTACATACTATAGAAGAGTTTTAGGACCACAGGAGAGAGAGAAAAAATCAGATAAGGAAGATTGGTTTTCATTATGTCGAGAAATGTCAAGAATAAAGACGAACACTCCAAAATGCTAGTGGGGAGTTAGTGGGGCATTTATTTAATGCTGCGTTACAGACAACTCGGAAGTGGAGGTTTTCTCAGTTGTAATTTCGGGTTTTCCTAACTCAAAGCATTCCGTACAACTGATAATAATAATAATAATAATAATAATAATAATAATAATAATAATAATAATAATGATGGGATGATGATGATGATGATGATGATGATGATGATGATGATGATGATGATGATGATAATAATACATTTTGTTTGTAATGCACTTTATATAATAATAATAATAATAATAATAATAATAATAATAATAATAATAATAATAATACATTTTATTTGTAATGCACTTTATATAATAATAATAATAATAATAATAATAATAATAATAATAATAATAATACATTTTATTTGTAATGCACTTTATATTACTAGAAAGCTCAAAGTGCTACAGAGAAGTCGTATTGCTTCTGACCTCCTATTAGGAAAATACAACTTGAACGTCGTTTAAAGTTGGAGTTCCTACTTTTTAGGGTCGGAAATCGTAAATTACAACAGTCCAATTTTACGACTTCAGCAGCGTTACCTATTGAGCATCCCACAGTACTTCCTTTGCTATTATTCTGTTCCTTTTTCAACATTTCCTTCTTATTCTTCCTGTCTGTCATGTTCTAGTTCTATAAATTTGAAACAATGGCCTTTTTCTAACTGCTGCTCATATTTGTCTTTTGAAGTTCTCGCTGTCAGTTTTAAATTCACACTTACAAGAGAATCATTTCAAATTCACTTCACAAAGTCAACTGGAGACCGAGCAGAGAATTCAAATAAAACTGAGTCCCAGTAGAGACGTTTTTTTGAAGTGTGGCGTCGCAAAGAAAAAAAAATACATCACAAAGCGAGACGAAACGAGCACCGCCATTCATTGGAAACACACACACACACACACACACACACACACACACACACACACACACGTTAACACACACACACACACACACAGACACACTGTTAACACACACACACACACACACACACACACAAAAGCAAATATGTCATCTAAACGGCCTGCTGCCTGCCACACACTCGAATGAGACAACTGTTGAACGATTAATAAAAAAATCCCGGGCGTCACAGAAAAAGGAATAATGTGTTAGCTGATGAGCTTGCAGTGTGTGTGTGTGTGTGTGTGTGTGTGTGTGTGTGTGTGCGCCCCACCTCATCCTCCTGACGCCCCTGAAATTAATTGACTCTCGTAAACCAAACGCAAATCCTGTGTCATCATCCACCCACTGATTTTAATTTGAGGAGAAACAAGCTTTCACCATCTTATCTGAGTTAATGTATTACTTGGTCCCATGTGACTGGGGCCTAGCACACACACACACACACACACACACACACACACACACACACACACACACACACACACACACACACACAACCAAAGACACACACACACACACACACACATACTCACACACAACCAAAGACACACAGACACACACAAAACAAAAGACACACACACACACACAAACAAAACCGAAGACACAGACAGACAGACAGACAGACACACACACACACACACACACACACACCATCTCCTCCTACATCCTCTGTGTTTTTGTCTTAAAAGGATTAGCCCACTCTATATATAAAGCACATTATTATCTTGTCTTTTGTTGCCGGCTCAAGTAAGTGTTACAGAGAGAGAGAGAGAGAGAGAGAGAGAGAGAGAGAGAGAGAGAGAGAGAGAGAGAGCCTCCATCCAGATTAACTGTGTGCTGGGAATTTGGGTGGAGTGACTGGGACCTAGCACACACACACACACACACACACACACACACACACACACACGCACCTACAGACACACACATACACACACACAACCAAACACACACACATTGCACACACACACACACACACACGGTGGGAATTTAGTTGTGTTTGTGTTTTTCGTTAGCTCACTAGCGGGACTAGCCAGTTGGGACGTGATGGGTTGAGTTGATAGGTGATGGTGGGATGTAGCTCAGTGTGTAGGGCGGTCGACCCACAACTACAGGGCCGGTGGTTCAAACCCCCGTCTTCCCGCCACATGTCCAAGTGTCCCTGGGCAAAGACACACTTAACCCTAAATTGCTCCGGATAGTTAGCTTGCACCCTGCGTGGTAGCTGCTGCTGCTATCGGTGTATGAATGTTTTAAGTTGCTTTGGATAAAAGCGTCTACTAAATGACATGTAATGTAATGTTGATAGGTCTTTGGATACAATGGCTTGTGTGTGTGTGTGTGTGTGTGTGTGTGTGTGTGTGTGTGTGTGTGTGTGTGTGTGTGTGTGTGTGTGTGTGTATGAAAGACTTGGGGGATGAAGAGGGCTCCAGGAAATGGATTACAATCATTCTAATGTGGTCAGTTGAGTAGGAGGAAGTTTGACTCATGTATCAGGATGATGTCAGTGTTTAAACCCTAAAATTAAGACAGGCAGCCTCTCTGGTGTGTGTGTGTGTGTGTGTGTGTGTGTGTGTGTGTGTGTGTGTGTGTGTGTGTGTGTGTGTGTGTGTGTGTGTGTGTGTGTGTGTGTGTGTGTGTGTGTGTGGTGTGTGTGTGTGTGTGTGCAGCCTCTCTGATATGAAAGATGGATGCATATTGATTACATGATGGTTTGAGAAATCATAAACAGGAAGGATTGGTGCCTGAAGTGGTTCAGGGCTAATGCAATTTGATCAAACAGAAAATAGTACAATTGGGTTTTTAGAAGAATCTTTTGGAAATAACTGGGTACTTTGAAGAACAATTGTCAATATCAATACACTGTATGAAATGGCATGATAGGTAGCATTAACTAGGTACTTTTTTTAGGTTATTTTTTGGCAATAATCATTTGGTAATAACTAAGAACTTTTTTTTGAATTTTTTTGGCATTTTCAAGCTTTATTAGACAGTACAGATTGGAACTGGGGAGAGAGAGAGAGAGAAAGAGAGAGGGGGGGTGACCTGCAGTAAAGGTCCACGGGTCGGATTTGAACCCGCGACCACTGCAACGAAGGCCGGAGTCAATATGGTACACGCTCTATCCACTACGCCACAAGTAGTCATATTTTTAATAGAGTAACGAGTACAGTCTTACCCTGTGACATTAAAATCTAACTTAAATCGATTTAATATCCCAGATAGCTCGCTCTCTCAAACCCACTTTTCCCAGTAGTTGCTTTCGATCCCAAAATGGCTGCTTGCGTTACATCACCTCCCATGTGGCCGGCTTAGCAAAGAAGCTACAGGTGCTCAGAGCCACACACACACACACACACACACACACACACACACACACACACACACACTCACACACACACACACACACACACACGCGCACACACACACACACACACACAAACACACACACACTGAGTGAGCACCTTTGGCAGCGGTAAGCCCCCCGCGGTAAAGGGATTATTCAGTGTTGGACTGACACATGGTGATCTCAGCAGCCCCTGATTGGATTGAAGTAATCCTTTTACACAGCTTCAAAAACCCTATTACTCTGGCATTAGAGAGGAGAGGGTGGGGGGTGGGGGGGAGGGCATCTGATGTAGGCAAGTGTGTGTGTGTGTGTGGGGGGGGTTGTGTGTGTGTGTGTGTGTCTTTGTGTGTGTCTGTGTCTGTGTCTGTGCGTGTGTGTGTTGTGTATGCCCATGTATTTGTGTGTGTTTTTATCTATATGCAACTCAGATTTGAAGAGTTGAAGCATACAGTTTAACACTGAGACTGTTATTGTTCGCTCACAAACTAGCCAATAACACACGTTACCAGCCAATTGTATATTCACTGCAGTTAAGGTCATATATCAAGAACTATTGCATACAGTACACACCTTTTTCTCACACGTACACATTAAAATCAAGCAAAAACAACACAGTCCCCTTGCACACAAACCAAATTTTCTCGCACATACACGTAGGCCTACAAAGCAGGCACATAAAAGGTGAAAGTAGTAACATAACTTCATATTTGTATAATGTACATGGACATAAAAATAATACGTATACACCACTATCCCCCATACCCACAAAACCAAATTTTTTTAGCATACATACACACACTAAGCATGCACATACAAGGTAAAAGTAGTGCAGTTTTGATATGGCCTAAACAGCACTTGGACACACACACACACACACACACACACACACACACACACACACACACATACGTTGATATAAAATCCCATATCTGCATTTGATTAAGTCACTTTTCCATTATCTTGCGCCGGACGTCTGGCTCAAACCCGGCTTCCATTTTTAACTAACTTCTCATTTTAGCAGAAAGCTATTAGGCCTTTTTTTGGGAGGGAGGGAGGGAGGGTGGGGAAGCTAATTCTGATTAAAATCGTCCCATTTGTAACTGCCACCATAAATCAAACGCCAAAGCCATCTAAAGATCCACGCATGGCTCATTTTGTTCCCCTCATCCATTACAATAGATCGTACCACCGTCCATATTTTGTGTGTGTGCGGGTTGGCTGATTTTTGAAAGGCTACTCAAAAAAAAAACAAGCTACATTGGCCTCTATCTGATTATGTTGAAAGTTGTTGGTGAAAAAAAAACAGATAGACATCACACACACACACACACAGTCACAGACAAGAATGCATGCACGCGCAAACACACACACACACACACACACACACACACACCCACCCACACACGGTCGTTGCTATAGTTTTGTGCCAAGCTCATTTGCCAACAGTTGATCAAAGTCACATTGTCTTCCTTAATTATGAATATTGTACGGTGGTCGGTAATGGCCGGGGTGAAACTGGTTGTCATTAGAAACAGCCACACAGTAGATTAGACTGATAGGCTGTAATATTAGAATGGCCTTGGTGCTAATGCAAATAATAAAATGAGTAAAACATGCAAATAGGACCCTCACACACAGCTAGATACTGTAGTCCAAACCATTCTTCAAAGCACAGATGCACAACATGGGTCGAATGTGACCAGACAGAGTTTTTATTTTGCTATATCTTAGCAATAAATGGCATCGTCAGTATTTCAGATATGCAGTGCTGCTCGAAAGTATGTGAACCCCTTGAGCATTTTGGAATTGTATTTAGTTTAACCATTATTAATTCATTTTTATCAATACCAGTATTTTTTATATGAAATAACAGATGTTTATCAATTCAACATTTTTTTTTCCGTAAATCAATTGTTAAAACAGATAAAACAAATGATTTGCCAACTGTTGTATGTGCAACAGTTTGTGAACCCTGAGCTGGATTGCTTCAATCGAGCAGGTAAACACAATCAGGTGGGCCAAACTGAGAAATGACATGGACGAATGTTATGAGAGATCTTTAGGGAAGAAATTGGGCGGAACTAGATATAACAGAGATCAAACCAGGTCAGTTTTGGCTGTTTTTCTTCAACTAATTTCTCTCTGTCGGGGGCGCCCTTAGCTCAGTTGGTAGGGCGTCCCCCCCCCCCATGGGCCTCGGCCAGCAGCGGACCCGGGTTCGATTCCAGCCCGCTGTCGTTCTCTGCATGTCACTCCCCTCTCTGCCCCATTTCAACTCTGTCTATACACTATCAATAAAGCATAAAAATGCCAAAAATGTCTCTGTCCCCTCTCCTTTAGTCCTACATGGAGGATCATCTGAAGAACAAAGATCGTCTGGTGAAGGAGTGGGAGGCTCTGTGTGCGTATCAGGCCGAACCCAACACGTCTACCGCTGGACTGAAGGACGGCAATGCAAAGAAGAACCGCTCAGCTGCTGTAGTGGCATGTAAGCAATACACTCTCTCAGTCTAATTACTTACATTACACACACACACACACACACACACACACACACACACACACACGCACGCACACACGCACGCACGCACCCTTTCTCCCTCTAAGTCAGTAAGTAATGCACTCTTAACCCATTGATGACTATGGCAATCTAGGATGCATGTCCTTAATGCCTGAGGGTTTTCTGAAAAAATAGTACGAATTGTCAAGTCTACCAAAACCTTAACATCTAAGCCTGTGTAACACATAGAAACATGAAATAAAATACATTTAAAAGTTAAGGTTCACAGGTTTTATTTAAACATGCTCCTTTAGCGCTTACAAACCAACAAATATTTCTAAAAATCGTCAAAAAGAGATGAATTAGAAAATTATTAAATATTGTTAATAAATAGATGCAATGTGTTTTGTGATTTTCGTCAGTAGTCTATAGTAGACCTTGATTCTGCGCACCAAACGCCACTAACTGTTCTGTCGCCGACATAGCCGGCGTATTTTTTTTTATTATTTTGTTTTATTTTTTTATTTTTTATTTTTTTGATTGACGTGATTTTCGGCAAACCACACAACTTTTGGGTGGTCACGTGGTCTTAAAAAAAATCAACAAAACCCACCTCTTGTGTATTTGAACCAATGACAGTGCATTCTATGCAGGGAATGCCATGAAAATTAGGTAAAGTAATAATGCTGCGCGACGCAGCATCAGGCAGGAGAGCCAATGTGGCATCGCGCAGCAGCCGTCATCAATGGGTTAATGTCTTGTTTTATTTTTAAAGATAATTGGGGCATTTTTTTCAAAGCTTTAGTGATAGTGCAGATAGACAGAGAAATTGATTATTATGTTTTCATTTCATTTCATTTAACTTTTATTTATCCTCGAGAGACCAATTGAGGGCTGACCCTCATTTCCAATGACGTCGAGTCAAAACAAATTCAAAACAACAATACAAACAAAATATTCAATGCAAATACATCAAATACACAACAAGTGAAGAGAAGAGAAAACAAAACGATTGAAACATTTACAGAGTGGGGAAGAGTGGCAGCAATTAAAAGGCATAAAGTACAATAAAGCAGCATTTCTGTTAAATAACGAGGAAGCTTCCCAGTCAAGGCTTTGTAAATAAAAACATGCCAATGTGCATCACGTCTCTCTTTAAGGGAGGGCCACCCAACCTTCTCATATAAAAGACAATGGTGTGTGTCATAAGCATCTCCTGTGATGAACCTTAAAGCAGAGTGAAAAACAGAGTCTAGGAGTTTAAGACATGAATGTGATGCATGCCGGTAGACCACATCACCGTAATCAAGGACAGACATAAAAACTGCCTCAATAATCCTTTTCCTACTGAACAACGGGAAGGTGGTTTTATTCCGATAAAAATATCCAATCTTTTGTCGCAGACGACAGACAAGATTTTTTATGTAAAATGTAAAAGAGAGTTTTTCATCTATCCAGATGCCGAGATATTTATATTCAGTGACTCTTTCAATATGAGATCCATTATTTGTGTGAATAATAAGATCATTAAAATGTGTAGTTTTTGCTCTGGAGAAACACATATATTTGGTTTTGTCTGTATTAAGAACAAGCCTGAGGTCCACTAGACTGTCCTGCAGGGTGTTAAAAGAGCTTTGTAGGTTCTCAATAGATTGGTGCACCGAATCGGAAATGCAATACAGTACTGTGTCGTCAGCGTATAGATGGGCGTGACAGTTTTTTAGCGATGAAACAATGTTATTAATATAAATTGTGAAAAGAACTGGACCTAAAATTGAGCCCTGTGGGACACCATTTGTAACAGTTAAAAACCCAGACTGGTATCTTCCGAGTTTAACTGACTGCTGTCTATCAGAGAGATAATCCCTAAACCAGCTACATGCAGACTGATCAAAGCCAATGTCATGCAGCCTCTGTAAAAGCAAATGGTGGTCAACAGTATCAAAGGCCTTTGAAAGATCAATAAAAAGTGCTGCACAGTGCTTTTTCTTGTCTAATGCTGTAACAATGTTGTCTACAACCAAAGTCACAGCAGAGACAGTACTGTGACCTGCCCTAAAACCAGATTGGAATGGGCTCAAAATGGAAGCACTAGTTAGAAATGTTTTTAACTGATTATTAATAAGTGATTCTAGAATTTTTGCGAGGCATGGGAGTTTGGAAATTGGCCTGTAGTTATTAAGATTATTTTTGTCACCACCTTTATGTAAAGGAATTACATGAGCTTTTTTCCAAATTTTAGGAACTATTCCAGAGGAGATGGAAAGATTAAAAATATGGGTAATTTGTTTTGATATTATATGTGTCGAAAGCTTGATTGAAAACGGGTTCAAATTGTCCTCTCCCATGTACTTCTTGGGGTTGATGGCGAGGAGTGCATCTACAACAACACTTGTGGGAAGAAGATCAAGGCTGAAAAGAGGAGTTTGAGAGACAGGCGGTACGTTACTACTGGTGGTAGAAGGCCTATATCCTCCATTCTGAAAGAGTTGACCAGTAGCTACAAAATGTTTAATAAAAGCTAAGCCAATCTCTTTTTGATCACTGAGAGTGTGACCATTTAATTTGATCTGAGTGGGAACTGTGCTAGAATTGTTTTTATTATAGTTTACAGCTTTCCAAAATAGTGCAGGGTTAGAGTAGCAGTTTCAGATTAATTCAAGGTAGTATTCAGATTTGGCTTTCCTAATCATGGCTGTGCACTTATTCCTAATGTGTCTAAAAATTGTCCAATTGGTACTATCTCCAGAGCGTCTAGCTACAGACCATGCTTTATTTCTCTCGGAAAATAAATCAGACAGTTCACTTGTAAACCAGGGGTTTGATCTATTTTTTACTCTATGTTTTTTTAGGGGTGCATGCTTGTTTATAATTGAGGTGAAAGTATTGATGAAATGGTCTAAGGCTAACTCAACATCCGAAATTTGCGTAGTCAGTTGAATGTCACTATGATGGAGATCACTTAAAAAGGCTTGCTCATTAAAACCTTTAAAATTACGCTAATTATGATTTTAGGTTGAGATCTTTAAATGAATACTTCTGATACATGCACTGGGCAGTGATCACTAATCCCAAGCTCAAAGACACAGCTGAGGCTATTTTATTTATTTTATTTGATAAGATTAAATCGATTAAAGTTGATTTTGCTGGATTTTTTAGATTGGGTCTTGTGGGCTCAGTTATTAATTGTGTAAGATTAACGTTGCTACAGATTTCTTTGAAAGATTCAGAGGCACCAAAAAGCCAGTCAAAGTTAAAATCACCCATCACAATTACCTCTCTATTTACATAACTGGAGAGCATATGTGCTAGATCATTTAAGGATCTATTTAAGGAGCTATATATTAAGGATTATTTGGAGATACAGAGTTGAAATGGGGCAGAAGCATGTAAGCAATGGATTCTCTTAAACTCTTAATTTTTTTTAGATATTTTTTCTTTGATAATTTTTTGGCGTTTTTTGCTTTATGAGACGTATTTGGAGAAACAAAGATGACATGGGGCAGAGAGGGGAATGACATGCAGAGAACGACCCGGGCTGGATTCTAACCCGGGTCTGCTATTTCCTTGTTGGCTCAGTTTCTAAGTTAGTTTATGTCAACCTTAATGGGGATTTGAGTGTGAGCGTTGGTGTTTATTTTTGGTGGTAGCGGGGGGGGCGGGGGGGCGGGGGGGGGGGGGGGGGGGGGGGGGGGGGAGGGTTGGAGGTTCGATCCCCGCCCTGCCAGCTGTGTCATAGTTGTTGTGTCCTTGGGCAAGACACTTCACCCACCTTGCCTCGTGTGAATGTCGATAGTTAGCCTGCTATCTGTGTGTGAATGGTAACGTGTAAATGAAGTGATCTACCAAGTCAGCTACAATACTGGTCCTAAGTGTTAGACATCCCCATTCTTACAGTTTTATTGAAATTGAAGGAGTTTCATTTGTTTCCATGTGTTGTTAATTGTCTGATTCATGATACATGTACTTCATAATCACATCCAGAACATGAAATATTTTAAAGGGCCTTACATAGTAAAAAAAAGAAGCTGTACCCAGATGCTGTTCAATTCAGCTGTTAACACCTCGCAAAGTCATATTTCGACAACACTTTCCCATATATCCCGAACCTGGCTTCCATTATCAGAAACCCTGGACCAGACGCGGCGAGCAGAAGGGCTTGTAAATTAGTTTTCTATTAAAGCAAACCCTCCTGCTCCCACCTCATCAATGATTAAAATGTTCTAAGCTCTTGTGGAAATGTGGAAATAGCCACCATCTTAAAAAAAAAAAGTGCTGTCCCATTCTGTGCAGCGGGGACCTGGGCTTAATGAAATCCAGGTTGTCAGCAGGGGAAGCAGTTTCTCAGGAATACATTGCACTTTGCCTATTTGGCTTCTACCAAATAATAATAAAAAATATATATATATATGAAAAATGATTTGAAATCTCTTTTGCCACTATCACTAGAGGCTTGAGATGTTCTGCTCCCGAGAGTTGAGTTTTTACGAATTTAAAGAATATGTATTGGGCATAAAAAATATTCAGGTGACCAGCAATGATGGAGGGCAGATTCCCCTGGAGCTTTTAAGGGTGAATTTGTCCTCTCCAATATGTTTTGATCAAAATGTAATTTACACAGCAAGCAAATTCAACTCTATAATACACTGCATGTACAGTATACACTTTCTACCAATAACAGAGAATAGTACACAATCACTCCTACATCTTTTCTTAATTGTGCGCAGATTGATCCATGTTTCTTCTGTTTCTTTATATACGGAAAGGCACTTTTCTCCCTTGTACTACGGAAAGGCACTTTTCTCCCTTGTACCACCTAAGTTCAAACTCAGAGATTTTAATTCAAGTAGACGTTTACACTGCAACGTTTTCAACACATTACACAAAAGTATTGTTTACGCTCTTGAAGGCGTTTTTGGGGCTGCAAACAAAAACTTTTAAAACCAGATTCCAGAGTGAAATCTTTTGAATATGCTCCAGCCTAGTCATTTAAAGTAGCAGCAGAATAGGTCTTTGTGGAAACGGCTTCTTCTTTGTAAGGGCTATCTACTACAAAGTTTTGCCGCTACTACTGGCCTGACATTCATACTTGCATAAGAAAACATCACACCATTTATCATACCACTCACTTGGTGGTGTTTAGTCCCTGACATGAAACTAGTTATTTCCTAAACACAAAGAAACCTTCACATACCAAAAGGTAAAAACTAAGCTTGGGTAATAAGTCATCAAGGCTGCAATGAGTTCTTTATACTCAACAGATATGCAAAGTCTTAATGACAATGCATCATCTGCTATAGCTACTGAGGACATCCATTCCTGAAACTAAATTCGCTGCATTCCACAACTTGTGTTCCAGATGATCACTCCAGAATCACGTTGAAGGTTGAGAACAGCCAAGGCAACTCTGACTACATCAACGCCAGCCCCATCGTAAGTACAATACCTAACTCTGTGTTTTAAAGGTGCACTGTGTAACTTTAAGACAATATCGGTAACACTTTTTAATAACTATCCGTTGTAAGGTATATTATAGATCACTTAGTAAACTAAACTTAATGCTTATTAATGATTTGTGAGTCTTTGTGAACATCTGTTAAGGATTTATAACAATGGTAGATAGTTAAAAGCTTACTAATTGAATCAGTTCATCTGGGTTGTAATCCGATATTAACTGATCACGCCTGTTCCTAAAGTCCACTGGCATGCACAGTGTGTATTGAATTTATTTAAAAATATTTGAAAATGGGGCTGCCCTCAGTTGCCCATGCACTGTGTATAGTCTATAGCCTATTTCAGCCTCGTCCCAGATGAACTGATTCAATTATTAAGCTATTAACTATCTACCATTGTTATAAATCCTTAACAAACTGCTAACAAACACTTAACAAATCATTAATAATCATTAATTAAGAGTTTACTAATGATCTATTAACGAGTTACAACGGATAGTTATTACCACAATATCTAACTCTGTGTTTTAAAGGTGCACTGTGTAACTTTGTGTGTGTTAGAGAAATGCACATTTTGTAAGGTATATTCTCACAACTTAATAAACAAACTTTCCTCACAGGAAATGTGATCCCTGGAACACTGTTTGAAGTTAGAAAGCTTCCTGAAAAGTTACTGGTTCACTGTTGTTGTTGTTTACAGCAGCAGGGCCCACAGTTTGGTTTACAAACATATTCTAGTCTTACGTGAAGTTCAAGGTTCCTCAAAATAATTTTGATTTATGATGATAGAATTATTCAATGCTAAGAATTACATGTGGAGTGAATATGTTTTGTAAAATAACTGCAGGTTCTGTGAATGTAAACAAAACCCCCTCCTCTTAAAAACTGCATAGTGCACCTTTTAAAGATATTTTTTGGCATGTTCAAGCTTTATTAGATAGTACATAGATGAAATGGGGAGACAGAGAGAGAGAGAGAGGGGGGATGACCTGCAGTAAATGTCCACGGGTCGGATTTGAACTCGCGACCACTGCAACAAATGCCAGAGCCGATATGGTACGCGCTCTATCCACTACGCCACCAGAGCGCCCATAGTACACATTTTAAGCACGGGGAACCACACAGGTAGAAAAGGCAGCCTACCGTTGCACAATATAAATTCTAATGCGACGCTTGCATAGTTCGGTCGACGGTGTGTATGTTTCCGCACCATGAATATTAATGATTGTTCTACAGAGAATTTGCTCAGGGACGTTGTTGGAAAGGACAAGCGTGTGTGTGTGTATGTGTGTGTGTGTGTGTGTGTGTGTGTGTGTGTGTGTGTGTGTGTGTGTGTGTGTGTGTGTGTGTGTGAGAAAGGACAAGCGTGTGTGTGGCTGTGTGTTCGCTTCTCATTTTCTGAAAACAAAATTGATCAGCGAGGTCTTAGCGAGATGATTGTTTCTGAACTTGGGTTATGCTAATTTGACACTAGTTTGTGTACACTGTTTTACGGTTAGGGCAGACGCTACAGGCATTTTTATTTG
>CM049406.2:4247500-4262500 GCA_026929865.2 Hyperoplus lanceolatus
GGCATGAAGGGAAAAGCCTTCGACAGCAATTAACTTTTCCACGCACTTTCCTTGTAGTGTTTTTACCAAGGTTTTAAACAAGGCATTTTTAACACTGCCTTGTCATTGATGTCCAATTCCAATTTTTAACATATAGCTGTTTTTTTTAACTATTTGCTTGCATCTATGTTTCAAGGCTACTGTGCTTAACAATTTCAAAAAACCAGCAGCAGAAAAACTATGGGCGAAAGTCTGTTGGTGAGATCGCTATTGTCTTGTGGTTCTCTTCTATATTGCATTGTTGAGAGGAGCCTGGGACTTAAGAATGTATTTGCCAGTGACACTGCTGCTGTAATTGTTAATATGCATATGACAAATAAAACATTTTGAATATTGTGCTATTTCCTTTCACTATACTGATTCTTACAGATTTTTTTGGGACTATCTCCTCGGATCTACTTTTAAAGGCTACCCATCCAATACCTGTGCTTAACACTTGACTTAACATGCCACTGTTAGTCTTACTGAGAGTGTGATTTGTTTGCAGATGGTTTGGGAGAACGGCTGTGTGGTGATTGTGATGCTGACGCCTCTGGTGGAGAGCGGAGTGAAGCAGTGCTACCACTACTGGCCCGATGAGGGATCCAACCTCTACCACATCTATGAGGTAAAAGACTTGATTGATTGATTGATTGATTGATTGATTGATTGATTGATTGATTGATTGATTGATTGATTGATTGTCTTTATTTCGAACATGAGAGCAAAACAAAAACAAGTTTAAATAGTAATAGATGAATAAATGAAAATAAAAAAAGCAAAACAAATGAAAAAAACAGACACACGTTCTACATGTTCGAAAGGGGGCAGGAGGAAGTAAAACAACGTATCTAGTCCTATACCCCTTAACAGATCAATTAAGCATTGATAGTTAGTATTATTGAACAGGGACAATGTACAGCACATAAGCAGTACCAGATTTAGCTATAAGCTAATTTTCATCTATGTTATAAACATGTCAGTATATACAATAAAGGGCTATGATAATGTATATATATATATATATATATATATATATATATATATATATATATATATATATATATATATATATATATATATATATATATATATATATATATATATATATATATATATATATATATATATATATGTATATATATATATATATATATATATATATATATATATATATATATATATATGTCTATATATATATACTGTATGGATAATCAACAAAGTCTTATGCATATGTTAAACAATTATATGTAAATACTATAAACAATTGATAAACATTATAACTATAAATGTATATAAGGATGATTTTTTTTGCCATAAGATTATCAACGCTGCAGGGCTGTTCCCTCTCTCCCCTACTTTTTGCTTTGGCCATAGAGCCCCTCTCAATTGCTTTAAGATCTCTCCCTCAATTTCACGGCATTCCTCTAATTTAAATAGTGTCTTTATGCTGACGACCTTCTTTTGTATATATCGGATCCATTTACTACTATTCCACCAATTGTATCAATGCTGAAGAGATTTGGCTCTTTCTCAGGCTATAAAGTTAATCTACTTAAAAGTGAATGCTATCCTATAAACACCTTTGCTACCACTACTGGCCCGACGAGGGACCCAACCTCTTATCACATCTACAAGGTAAAATGACTTAAGCAGAACTGAAGGTTAACCGTTATCGATGCAACTTTATTCATTGGTCATTGGCCTTTGACCATTTAAAAAAAAAAAATGTAACCCATGCATTACATTTTTCGAGGTAAAATGAGGATTTTTTTGGCCAAAAGATAATCAAGGCATCTAGTGTTAAGTAATGACTGCAATCTATGAATCTTCTGTGTGTGGCCGAAAGCATAGGTTTCATTGTGATAAATCCTACATTTAGTTTTGTGTATGATATTGAATTCTGATAAGTAAATTTCAAAATCAGTTTAATTTTTTTTTTTTTTTTTTAAGGATAAATGTGATGGTCAATAAAACCTAATGGGCAAAGTTTGGTGTATATTAGTGATTTTACGACCAAATGAATTATTGTACATGTTGTTTATGTGTATTTTACATGTTTGTGACCTTGCAGCACATTATATAAATATATTGAAAACAAACTCTTTAGATTTTTGAGTTCTGAGGCCTTAACTTAAACTCTGAAGTTCTACATTAGAGCCAAGTCATTATCTTCTGTTGAGATAACGTATCATCATATTAAGGATAAATGTAATGGTAAATAAGACCTAATGGGCAATGTTTGGTGTATAGTAGTGATTCTATGACCAAATTAAGACTTGTACATGTTTTTTTTTACCGATGTGTTTATTGTGTGTCCTTGAAGGTGAATCTAGTGTCCGAACACATCTGGTGCGATGATTTCCTGGTCCGTAGCTTTTACCTGAAGAACATGCAAACCAACGAGACTCGCACCGTCACTCAGTTCCACTTCCTGACATGGCTCAACCAAAACGTTCCGGAGACCAGCCGGACACTCCTCGACTTCCGCAGGTAGGAATGTTTCCTCCCTTAAAGGTGCAGTGTGTAATATGACATCATCAAGTGGTACAATTCTAGATCACAACAGTTCGTCTCTGTGGCTCCCGTTCAGAGAAGCAACAGAAATTCTTCAAGAACATTCCAGCTGGTAGTTCTGATGGACACAGTGTGGCCAACTGTTCCATTCTGTGCTTCTGTAGAGCTGATGAAATTCCAACTATGACGCTTCCAAAATGGCGGCGCCCATGCCTTGGTCCATGGTATGGAGAAATACGGAGAAATAAGAGACCCTTTCTAAGGGAAAAAATTATAATTCTTAAAAAAACAGCAATTATGCACTAAATTAAATGTATTTATGGATATTATAATTATTTTCTAACAAGTCTGCTATGAAAAAAATCCCAGAATTCTACACACTGCAGGTTTAAATTAATCTCTAAAACTAATACGCACCATTATCTTACACACACAATTACTCCTCTTGATCTTATAGCGTGGTGACACATTCAGGAGTGCAGGAGTTTTTATATGGACAAGAAGTCCATCCATATAAATTATTTGAAGGGCGTCATTTTGGGCGTCACCAGTCATTTTGCGAAAAAGTAGAAACTGAAATAGACCAACTAAAGGAAGAAAAGTGGCACCAGAAGTGTAAATTCAAAACTTACAAAACAAGTCCTGAAGTGCACCACAGTCGTATTCAATGGTCAAATCAAATCATATACATTTTTATTTATATTGCGCTTTTCATACAGAAGTAGCTCAAAGTGCGTTACAGAGATTAAAAACAACAACGGGGCGCCCTTAGCTCAGTTGGTAGGGCGTCCCTCCCATGGGCCTCGGCCAGCAGCGGACCCGGGTTCGATTCCAGCCCGCGGTCGTTCTCTGCATGTCACTCCCCTATCTGCCCCATTTCAACTCTGTCTCTACACTATCAATAAAGCATAAAAATGCCAAAAAAAATCTTAAAAAAAATAAAAAAAACAACAACAGTGAAATAGAAAAACAGCAAATAAAATCAAGGGAAGAAAATGAAAAGAACCCAACCCTCCCACCCCCATACACATGCACAGAGACATACACAAATACATACACACTCATACACACACTCACACATACACACGCAGACACACAAACTCACATTCACAAACGCACTAGCTGTCGCTAAAGAGACATGGCTGGGCACTGAGACCTGCGTGCCCAGCAATGCCCAGCGACCTGCATGGTGGACATTTCTTCAGCTTTTTATGCTTTCCTAAAGGTAGAAAGAATATGCAAGGCTTCACAGCAAAATCCTTGAGTGATGGTTGTGGACATTGCTGTTTCTTTAAAACTAAACTAAACGGACGTTCCTGGAATTTTGAGATGTTTTTCTGGTTTGTTCAAATCATAATGACTTCAAGCCTCTCTCGTCTTCATGGGATTTGACTTGTGACCCTGAAAAATGCGGGCAGAGAAAATATTTCTATATCCTCAAAAACATCCCGGGCTGGCTTATTCCCCTTGATAACAGGTGTGTGTGTGTGTGTGTGTGTGTGTGTGTGTGTGTGTGTGTGTGTGTGTGTGTGTGTGTGTGTGTGTGTGTGTGTGTGTGTGTAACTATGCTTTCACAATACTTTATCTCTGGCACCTTCATTTCCTTTCGACCTCTTTTAAACTGATATACTGTATTGCCTATTAGGTAGAAGCCGTGGCAGACATTTTTTTTTTCTTTGATTCACTGTGGATTTTCTTATGCGATAGGCCCCGACTTGCTTTTATATATATATATATATAGGGCCCGGTGTTGCCGAACTGCTATCACACATCAATTAGGTGACATATCAGCAGTGGAGAGTGTGTGGTCCCAGCTATTATAAAAAAGGTCTAGTATAGCGGTACAAATGTGTGTGTGTGTGTGTGTGTGTGTGTGTGTGTGTGTGTGTGTGTGTGTGTGTGTGTGTGTGTGTGTGTGTGTGTGTGTGTGGGTGTGTGTGTGACATATCAGCAGTGGAGGGTTTGTGGCCACAGCTAATATAAAACAGGTCTGGTAGGCATCACGTCACCACACCCCATCAGTTAGGAAATATTGCCTTTACTCACAGGGCGAAGGGGTCAGAACACAATGAAGAAAGCGCACATGGAGACATTTCTCACTTTTATTACCAAGCGATACGGTACTTGCACAATAACTACCTGTTCTCTCTTGTTTTTCTGTGTGTGTGTATTTCGTGTGTCTATACCTTGCACTTGTCAGAAATTGAGATACATTTGAAGCCCATTTATTTCCCCCAAGGGATTGACTAAACAAATGTACCACCTAAGGTTAATAATGTGTGTTTTTTGGAGCTTAAAAAGGTACAGATATGAACAATTTCTTGTAAGTGGTAAGGTATAACACAG
This sequence comes from Hyperoplus lanceolatus, assembly GCA_026929865.2. Lineage (NCBI taxonomy): Eukaryota > Metazoa > Chordata > Actinopteri > Uranoscopiformes > Ammodytidae > Hyperoplus > Hyperoplus lanceolatus. Next base: position 4,252,382 of record CM049406.2, read on the forward strand.
CTCCGTAAAAAAATACGAGACCAGTCTGGATTTTTCTTAAATCTTTATCTCTACATTACTTATTGAAAATGCTCTGGAATTTGGTAAAAATGTAGTCAGTAGTTTATATTATAAAACCAAAATGTTCATTCTACTCAAACATATGCCTATAAATAGTCAAACGAGAGACACTGAACATTTGGATTGGTCTCTTAATTGTTTCCAGATCTGTAGATTCAATTTCACTTTTGGGAGGATTAAACCAGGTGTTACCAGGTTTGGTTTCTCTTTCACACCAATTGTTGGGGCGGCAGTGGCGAAGTGGGTAGGACGTTCGCCTCTGGTGTGCAGGGTCGGAGGTTCAATCCCCCGTCTCCCCGCCACATGTCGAAGTGTCCCTGGGCAAGACACTGAACCCCGAATTGCTCCCGATAGTTAGCTTAGTTAGCTTAGCACCCTAGTGCTAAGACTACCCTGCGTGGTAGCTGCTGCTATCGGTGTATGAATGTGTGACTGGGTGAATGTGTACAAAAAAACAATGTAAAGCGCTTTGAGTCTGTGATAAACGGAGATATAGCGCTATACAAGTCCATTTACCATTTACCATTCACCAATTGTTCCTCTGGTCCAAATCAGTCGATGAGTTGGTGAAGAACCATTGTATTGTGTTCTCACTATCAAAAACGACCCAGAGTTTGTTTCAATCCAACCAAACATTACATTTAATTTAGCAGATACTTTTATCCAAAGTGACTTACAACTGCAGCACGCATTTATACACCGATAGCAGCAGCAGCTACCACGCAGGGTGCTGGCTAACTATCGGGAGCAATGTAGGGTTCAGTGTCTCTTTGCCCAGGGACACTTGGACATGTGGCGGGGAGACGGGGGATCAAACCACTGACCCTGCAGTTGCGGGTTGACCACCCTACCCACTGAGCTACATCCCCCAAACAATGTGTGTGTGAAAGCGCCTTTTGATAGTACTGCCCCACAAGCTGTTGTACCACTTCAAGAACAAAAATGTGCTATCATATATTTCCTAAGAGTGTGCTTGGAAGAAGATTAATTATACCTCCTTTTTTAATGCTCGTTCTGGCATGTTTATATATATATATTATTTTTATTTTTTTAACCTCACTCACAACTGACTGACCGAGCCGAAAGCTATTGCAGCTTACAAATCCTTCTCTGACCCCTTTTACCCCTGTCTGTTTTTTTACCAGCTAACCAGCGGTGGCCAGTGTCATTTTTGTGATGTTGCAGCTAGTATCATGAGCCCAGTTGCATAGTCACAAAAGTGATCATTGGAGACTGTGACTTTGCAACCAAAAAGAAGGGGGGACCTCACGGAGCCCTATACCCACCCCCCCCACACCTATCCTTATTTCTCCTGCCTTTCTCTCCCACGCCTCTATATCTATGCTTGCTGTGCCCAATGACCTGAGATGACCTTCTGCCTATTTTGCTTGCTCATGGTTTTGCTTGACTGCCTACAACCATCTCCGCCCCATTTCGACCCCCTATCATTTTCCCAAACATATCCCCCCCCCCTTTTACTCACTTTGGTCGCTTTTGTCTTTCTAGCTTTCTGACTCCTTGCCCTGAGAACTTTTGAAGTTTGGGTTTTTTTTTTTTTACGCAGAAATACAAATGTTCTTTTTCTTGCAATGCCTGTGTGTTTCCAGTTATTGGTCTTTGGGAACCTTTAAAAAAATCTACTGCTAATGTATTAATGTGTAGTACCTCCAAGTCTCATTGAAGTGAAACATTCTTACAGAAAACAAACGTTGAAAGAGGTTTAGGATGAACAATTGATGGGGTTCAATAAAGTATGGGTCTGTTTGGCAAGGTTTTGAAATGTGGAAAAATATGTTTACAATTAGGATTTTCAGGAGGTTATTATGAGCGCCCAAAGGTCATGAAATTCTCTCTAAACATTACTATGGAAGGTTCAAGGAATGGGAAAAAAAAAGTGAAGTTTGAACACTACAGGTCTGAACGATAATACCCTTCTATGAACGATAATGATGATAGAATATTAGCATTATTAATGCATTATAGATTACACCCAGACACACAGCACAACACACACACACACACACACACACACACACACACACACACACACACACACACACACACACACACACACACCATGCCTTAATATTATATACTCCTGCTGAATATTGGTTATTTAGAGTTAGTATCACCATGAAATAGAATCAGAGACGATGTCAAGCTGGGATCAAACACACGGCTCGCTGCTTCTCACTCAGACAGAAACCAGATGTTTGTCCGTTTAAATTCTTACCAGGATCTTTTCAAAAAAAGTTTGATGTTGAAAAAGATTACTTTAAACACTAACTTTGTGGTTATTCCAAACTGTTTAAATGCAGAACTTAAATGTTCCTGGACACAGGCTAGTAGAACTGTTGGTACCTTGACTGTTCAAGATTCTACAGTCTAATTCAAAGTGTCACATAATGTTGTTGTGACGTGCCATATTGCTTGAGTGTTCAAAACTATTCAATATACAATACAAAGAGTACTAATACTACTAAAGAAAAATACTAGTCTGTATAAAAGAGCCTTTAAGTTAATTATAAAATTAGACTTAGTTAACCTCTTTGGATTTTTGTAATGCGAAAGTAGCAACAAACATAAATCCAAACGTACAGCTCTGGAAAAAATTAAGAGACCACTCTGGATTTTTCTTAAATCTTCATCTCTACATCTCTAGAAATGCTCTTAATGACAATATTTTTGGGGGAATTTGTCAGAAATGTTGTCAGTAGTTTGTAGAATGTAACCAAAATGTTCATTCTACTGAAACATATGCCTATAAATAGTAAAACGAGAGACAATGAACATTTGGAGTGGTCTATTTTTTTTTAATGTTTTTGGTTATTTTGATACAGCAATGGGATGGTTTTCATTCTTTATAAAAACATGTCTTAGTGTTGGTGTTGAGTGTGTTTCAGCTGTGATCTTAAATAAATCATGAACACTAGTAAGAAAGTCTTATTTTATTCATGCCACTGCACTGTTTGGGAGGATGTGGTTTCCAACAATACTGTCAATGCATAGTTTGTAAATGTTTTATTACTGCTGGGATTTTTTGCTGTTGCTTCACAATGCCAAACAAGAAGATACTTGTCTTCTACAGAAAATAAATGTAAATATTTCATATTTTAGTGTTTGTGTGAGGTGTGTGTGTGTGTGTGTGTGTGTGTGTGTGTGTGTGTGTGTGTGTGTGTGTGTGTGTGACTGTGAGTGTGAGTGTGTGTGTGTTACTGTACCCGTGATCTAAACACTGAGCTTGTTTCTTCTGTTCTGTTTTCTTTCACAGAAAAGTTAACAAGTGCTACCGGGGACGCTCGTGTCCTATCATTGTCCACTGCAGGCAAGTATTATAATAACTAAAGCAGTCTTTCTGAATTGTTTAGGGGGTTCTAGCTGCAGTCAGAATGATACATGTGTTTTTCGTTCAAACTTAACTGCCTTAGGCGTCTTTATATATATAATGGGCGTCCTGGGGAAATGCACCTGTTGGAAGAACAAGAAGAAGAAGAAGTACTATAGAATAAATAACTAAATACATCTTCACCTCATCATTTGATATAGTGGAAAGACTTGAGGCAGTTGGTGGATGATGCCATCTTTAATAACTAGCTTCTTGTCCTTGAAGGCCACCGTAGCTTCTGTAAATTATCAAAAGACACTTTAAAATAGCAGCTTAATCAAACAAACAAAACTGAACAAAACAAGAAAAATAAATTGGTCTCATTCTATCTTGTGTTATCGCTTTCCCTTGTAACTCTTGGCTCTTTATATCTGTCATCTTTTATCAAGTGAGAAAAGGAAGCAGACATCTTGATGTGTTTACTAGCAGCCCTCAGGCTTCTGGACACACACACACACACACACACACACAAACTATCTAAGATCAGACTGATACGTGCTATCTGTGTAGAAGGCGCACACAAACACACACACACACACACACACACAACATCACACAACATCACACATCTTTGATCGCCTTGTAATGATCCTGGCAAGGTACGACAGATCTAATCACAACGTAATAACCTGCACGAGACACACACAAACACACACACAATCTAAGATCAGAATGATAAGTACTATCTGTTTAAAAGACACAAAAACACACACACACACACACACACACACACACACACACACACACACATACAGATATTGCGGTGATACTACTCAATTACTGCGACCGGCTGTGTTGGAATATGGGCTTGCAGAAAATAACCAAGGCCCTAGTGAAAATGAAATATTCAAGGAGTATGGACACATGCCAGAACACACACACACACACACACACACACACACACACACACACACACACACACACACACACACACACACACACACACACACACACACACACATACCTCTGAGTGCTGCATTACATACCACACTAGCCCATGATATAGACTGATAGGGTTTCAGACCACTTGAAATGAATCAAGTAAACAACATATTTATTATAGAAAAGACCAGCATGCATGTACATCTACGTTGAACAAATATTACATTATTATTATCATTACATGTCATTTAGCAGACACTTTTATCCAGTGCAACTTACAACTGGAGCACACATTCATAGACCGATAGCAGCAGCAGCAGCTACCACGCAGGGGGCAAGCTAACTATCAGGAGACATTATAGGGTTCAGTGTCTCTTTGCTCAGAGACACTTGGACATGTGGCGGGGAGACAGGGGATCAAACCACCGACCCTATAGTTAAGGGTCCACCACCCTATCCACTTCACCACAAATATTGTAGCATTCTTAAGCAGGTTAATTTGTTTGATGTATTTTTTGAATTCCTGACTAAAATAAAACTAGCTTTAGCTTTTTTTTTTCGTTCTATAATTATTCACCTTTGAAATTGTTTATCCCCTTGAAATAGCATTAGGAGACGCACAAATAAATAAAATAAACCTTGACATATTAAATCTCTTCGACTGCTGTTGTCAGGTTGCATCTGTTTCCTCTCCAGAAATACACAATAACTTGAATGAGAGGATACACCGTATATTCAGATAGTGTAACTTTACTATGCAGCAGTTCTGGTGGGGGACTTGTTGACTTGCTGCCAGTTTTTTTCTTCTTCGTCGAAATGGCCCATTGACTCTTCAAATTTAATCATTTTTACCGGTTTACAATCTTGTTTGAATTTGCATCAGCAGGCGCCCAGACAGAAAACGTTTATTCATCCTTGTCTGGATGGAAGATCCCGAGCTGTCGGACTAAACTTGTTAAAGTCGGCATGATGGAAGATGATGGCTAGAAAGAAAACGAAAAAAAAAAACTTAAACTGCAGGGTTCGATTTGCTAACGTCTGGCTCACTGTCATTTGGCTTTGACAGAGTGTTTCAATGACACTGTGAAGCATTACTTATTCTGTAGTCTGGCTTGACCACTCCCGCCAGCGTCTATTAAGCGCTGGCGTCGGCAAACAACGCTACGCCTCCATTGGCTGCTTCCCGGGGTTAGCCCCGCCGTAGATGATTGTGATTGGTTTAAATAAATAAAAACAGGCCAGCCCAGTTTCCCCCGGAATAGACGGCTCTAAACGGAGTGCTTCCAGACCATACTACTTGCTGTAGTTTGGTCTGGCTTTGCGAGACTACTTATTCTGTAACTCCTGACAAACGTATCTTGTGTGTAGAAGGCGATGCAACAATCTACAGTAAATATGTATATAATATTTAATTCAGGATTCAAATTGTTTATTGTCATGTGCACAATAGGAAACATGTTCTCAGTCATACAATGCAATTCTTCCTTTGTTTTTCACAGACTGAATGCCGAGAAATAAATAAATAGATGTGCAATTTACAAGTACAATGGGAAAAAAAGCAGCAACAATATAGAATATTATAAATAATGGATCTAAAGCATTTCAGAATTAACTTTTTTTCCTTTTTATACTTTATGAAAATGTATATTGTAGCCCAGGGATCATGAAATCAACTATTGTATTAAAATATCATGTAAAAAGACAAGATACAGATTAAGATGACGATAAGTTTAAGATGTTGATGACTTTATCAATCAAACTAGGTCATTTTATTAATGCTTCTCTCTCTCTCTCCACTTTACCCCATTATGTCTCTATATCTCTCTCTCTCCTCTTTCCCCCATTATGTGTGTGTCTCTCTCTCTCCTCTTTCCCCCCATTCTCTCTCTCTCTCTCTCTCTCCTTTCTCCCAGTTCCCCCTGTGTCTATGTCTCTCTCTCTCTCTCTCTCTCTCTCTCTTCTTTCCCCATTATGTGTCTATGTCCCTCGTCCACCGATGCAGTGACGGGTCAGGAAGAAGTGGGACCTATATCCTGGTTGACATGGTCCTCAACAAGATGGCTAAAGGTTGGTGTCTCCCCGGAGAAGTGTGACTGTCATTTATTAGATTTGCTTAAGTTTTCCTAACTTTTAAATTTTGATCGCAAAATAGTGTGTGTGGTGTGTGTGTGTGTGTGTGTGTGTGTGTGTGTGTGTGTGTGCGCGCATATTTTTCGGTTTCTTTTTAAGTGTCTCAATGTGTGTGAGTCTCAGTGTGTGTGTGTGTGTGTGTGTGTGTGTATGTGTGTGTCTCAGAGTGTGTGTGTGTGTGTGTGTGTGTGTGTGTGTGTGTGTGTGTGTGTGTGTGTGTGTGAGTCTCAGTGTGTGTTAAGTGTTCCATGGTGGTGGTGTAGCAGAACGAGCTCCTGGGTTTTTAATTCCAGATCAAACAGTCAGTGGGGCTTCTGAGGCCCTTCGCCCGGCTGTCACACTGAGAAGGGCATGCCTGGGTGGTTGTGTGTGTGCGTGTGCATGTGTCCTCAGCACGGGTGGGTGGGAGCGAAAATAAATGTCCTCTTTGACCCCTTCATTTTTTTTTAAAGATTTTTTTTGGGGCAATTTCAAGCTTTATTGGACAGTACAGAGTTGAAATGGGGAGACAGAGGAGAGAGAGAGAGAGAGAGAGAGAGAGAGAGAGAGAGAGAGAGGGGATGACCTGCAGTAAAGGTCCACGGGTCGGGTTTGAACCCACGACTACTGCAACAAAAGGCCGGAGACAATATGGTATGCACTCTATCCACTACGCCACCGGAGCGCCCCAAGAAGATGTCTTGTTTAATGTTTTACCATTTCAAGATCTTATCAACCCTAAGACTTGATGTTGTTGCTTTTATGTCTTGAATCAAGTCTTAAACTTTTTAAAATGTACAGTGTGTAATATCGTAGTACATAGTGGTGAGATTCTAGATTGCAACGCTCCCTCTCGTTTGGAGAATTTACAGTAGCTACAGCGAGGCCTCCAATGTCAAGAGAAATGTCTCCTGGCAGGCAAATAAAGTGTATCCTAGTTGACAAGTTTATGATGTCATTGAAGCGTAACTAGTGGTTACAGGTGTCCACCCTTAAGCTGAATAAAATGAGAAAGAAAACTATTTGAAAGGACAGAAGGAAAATTGTTATGATGTTAAATGGGGAAGAAAACTGCATGTCTTCAATAAATAGAGAAACAGTTGTAGACTCGACTCTGAGAGAAAAGAGACATGACGGAGAGACAACAATGAAGTTCACAAGAACAAGAGAAAGACAGAAAAAAAACATTTTAAATTGCTTTCTCTGTCCAACCGTACACCCTCTCTCTCTCTCTCTCTCTCTCTCTCACTCTCTCACTCCTCTTTTAAATTCTGAAGAAACAAAAAAGGCGCAAGAACAATTCTCTTTGCTTCTTTCTTGTTGTGACACATAATAAGACTTCTTTCTCTCGCCTGCATGGAGAGGGGGAATGAATCGTGGGAGAAAAATGCTCATTCACACCAATTTTCGTACTCTGTTTCACAGGTTTTTTTTTTCTGAGCTTGTTCTTCTTACTACACAATAGACCCCCCTTCCTTCTAGCCAGGGAAAGCTTGCAACACACTCACTCACTGCTACAGACTTAACAAGCCCACAAGCTATTGTGCTGGTTCTGATAAACCTCAAAATGAACGGCATATAGAGAGAGAAAAAAAATACACCTTATTTGAGCTTTCCTTCTTTGCAAAAACACAAACCCAAGCCTCATTTTAAACTTTCCTTGCTTGGGGGGGGGGGGGGGGGCGTAGGTCGCAAGAGTAGGGCTGAGTAGGATGGGAGGGGTGTGTGTGTGTGTGTGTTGGGGGGGGGGGTATATAAAGAAAGACAGGGCCCTTGAGGAGGCCGAGAAAGACCCCCAGAAAGCTGAGGGCTGGGCACACCAGCTGGACATGGAAAGAAAGCGAATGGAAAAACGTAGCTATGCTGAAAAGCTCTTTCGCCACTCGATGGGTTTCATTGGATTCTTAAGATGAAGAGAAGAGTGGTGGCGGGTGGTGCTTGTGTGTGTGTGTGTGTGTGTGTGTGTGTGTGTGTGTGTGTGTGTGTGTGTGTGTGTGTGTGTGTGAGTCTTTTGGAAAAGGACACGGGAAAACAAAACGTGAGAACCGCAGCAATACCTCCTCAACCCCGAAACACCGCCATAATACTCGGGACAAATTTACAATTCATTCCTTGGGATAAAGAGAATGGGGATGGAATAGAGGGGGGGGGGGTGTCTTTGATCAGGATGGGGGTAAGCCTGCAAACCTGGGGGCCTCTAGCTTCTCAGGACAGACAAAAAGCTCAAGATTTAAGGGAAGGAGGGGGGGGGGGGTGAAAGCAGTGATGTAGTGAAGTCGAATAGCAGTTTTTTTTTATAGATTTGATGAACTGTAGTTACTGATAAAGGCAAGGCAAGGCACATATCATACACGGATACAATTCAAAGTGCTTTACAGAGTTTAAAAAAAAAGAAGTCATTGCACAAACAGATAGTAACCTATCACAAATTGACTGCAATTATACGTTTAACAGTATGCAGGAATATATATATATATATTTTAAAGTTATAATTCCACATGATATAAATTAAAAAAAGGAAAGGTAGTCAACCCTAATCCTAAAATTAGGGTTAACTCACATCATCATCACTGTCAACTAAAATTATTGGGGATTTTCACATTCAAGCTTGCAGGATTACAGGTTCATTTTTGGGGGTTTAGTGTATTCAATGATGCCGTAGGTTTAGGAGACCTCTTCAATCGCCAAAGCTCCCAAAAAACGTTCAATGATCTGCCAAAAATCAATGCACTGTTTCCTAACACAGAGATGTAACTTGTGTTATAGGTGGATAAATCCCATAAGATCAACAGAACAGACTTCTCTAAAGATTTAGACAAAACTTGTCCATGCATTTATCTTTAGTAGACTTGACTACTGTAACAGTGTCCTTGCTGGCCTTCCAAAAAAATCTATCAGACAGCTTCAGCTAATTCAGAACGCTGCTGCTCGAGTCCTCACTAGGACCAAAAAAGTGGATCACATTACCCCAGTTCTGAGGTCTTTACACTGGCTTCCTGTCACTCAAAGAATTGATTTCAAAATACTGATGTTGGTTTATAAAGCACTAAATGGTTTAGGGCCAAAATACATTACTGATCTGCTGATACGTTATGAACCGTCCAGAGCCCTTAGGTCGTCTGGGATAGGTTTACTTACAGTCCCTAGAGTTAGGACTAAACGAGGAGAAGCAGCTTTTAGTTTTTATGCACCAAAAATCTGGAACAAACTCCCAGAAAACTTGAGGTCTGCTGCAACCACCAGTTCTTTTAAATCGAGTCTGAAGACTTTTTTGTTTCCATTTTAACCTGCAATTTTTTTTATTTACTTCTTTTCATTCGCTTTTAAATGTTTTATAATGTGTTTTATGTATTCTAATCTTGCCCCTGTAAAGCACTCTGAGTGGCCTTGTGTCTGAATCCACAATATAGACATAACAAAAACATTTAAATCATCTTGTGCTCAATAAATGCATTTTAGCCAAAGATTGTTTTTTTATGTAGCTTAAAACCCTGCTAGCAACATCTTGCTTCTAGCCATGACTGTGCTTCTTACTCAGAAATGCAAGACTTGGAGATAGACTAAAGAATATAGCCAACAGTAAGTAAAGATGTGACAGCTGCAAGAAATGCTAAAAGAAATGGTGTAGACAGGGTTTAACGTATTCAAACAGAGTGAAGACTTTAAGATTTAATAATACATCA
>CM049406.2:4265000-4322500 GCA_026929865.2 Hyperoplus lanceolatus
TATCTCTTCACATCAGGCAAGATAAATTGTTGAAAATTAAATTTGATCGTTAGTGTTTTGATGGAACATTTTTATTTTATTTTTTTTAAATTCTAAAGGTTTTAAAAGAGGTCACAAAAAAGCAATTTGTAATGATTTCTTACGTTTTTAAGTCCTTTGTTGATGTAATTTTCCACCATGTGATTTTTTTTATTTTTTTTTTTTATATAAAATACACAATGTTGTGCACGGACATGTTTCACCTTTAGCTAAAACAACCGGGAGTCATTCCTGGTCACGTCTTACTCCGGTTGATGTGGAAACTTCAATTACCGTTTGATCTGTGAAACATAATTAGAACGAAACGCAGGATGTGTGTAAGACATCGGGTGCTATCGATCCGGCTTTATTAAACCATGTATCCTGAACTGGCTGGCTGTCACGCTTCTCTCTCTCTCTCTCTCTCTTTCTCTCTCTCTCCCTCTCTATCTATCTCTAGGTCTCTCTCTTTCTCTCTATTTCTCTCTCTCTCTCTCTGTCTTTCTCTTTCTCCCTCTCTTTCTCTTTCTTTCTTTCTCTCTCCCTCCCTCCCTCTATCTTTGTTCCTCACACACGGATTCCCCTCTTTGTCCGTAGTACAAGCCTCAGCGCTCACATTTATCTCAGATTTTTAAGCTGTTTTTTCGTTAACGTTGCACTTTCTTCTAACAAAACAGTAAACCAAATGTTAAGTATGTGCAAATCAACAAAACATGACAAGAAATATTTTTTGTCAAGGAGCTGAATTTTAAACATTATGGCAGCTTATAATTTGATTGATTGATAGTCTTTATTTCGAACATGCAAACAACAAAAAAATAAGTTTAAATGGTAATAGATGAATAAATAAAAAATAAAAGCAAAAAAATAAAAATTATTTAAACCTTTTCCCTTCCTTTTTCCGACTTTTATATTCATCATAGCACATAAGGGCTCTTTTTCAGGACATATGGTATTTTTCAGCACATACGGTAGCCTATAATTCACTGATTTAATCTTCCTTCCCTGTCCTTTTTCCCCCTCTTTCCTTGTCTCCTTGCAGGATCAGTTTGAGTTTGCGTTAACGGCCGTAGCGGAGGAGGTGAACGCCATTTTGAAAGTTATTCCACAGTAGAAATGGAAGGAGACCCTCAGCATGATGGAACTCGTCTTCTCCACTGTCTCACTTAGCGGACGACTTCCTTCCTTATGTCTCCTTCCATATACAGCCCCGGAAAAAAAAAATTAAGAGACCAGTCTGGATTTTTCCTTTAATCTTCATCTCTACATTACTTATTGAAAATGCTCTAAATGACAATATTTTGATTGTGTGTTTGGTAGAAATGTTGTCAGTAGTTTATATTATAAAATCAAAATACAGTATGCCTCTAAATAGTGAAACGAGAGACACTGAACATTTGGAGTGGTCTATTAATTTTTTTGCGGAGCTGTATATTATCTTTTTCCTTCATGTGATCCCAGTGTTTCCAGTCTCCCTTTACCTCCCTTAAGGTCTCCAAGGATATCTCTTCCCAACTAGCCTACATTTATTTGCATCTACACTGTCAAAAGTTGGAGAGGGTACCAATACGCAAACTGTGCCATAACTATTTTTGTCACCCTTTTTGATGGCGTACCAAGCTGTCCCAAAAGGGTAGAGCTACACACTGAAGTCCGTTGATACTAGACCTTTTACATTACATTACATTACATTACATGTCATTTAGCAGACGCTTTTATCCAAAGCGACTTACAACTGGAGCACACATTCATACACCGATAGCAGCAGCTACTACGCTGGGTGCAAGCTAACTAATTGCAATAGCAATTTAGGGTTCAGTGTCTTGCCCTGGGACACTTGGACATGTGGCGGGGAGACGCGGGATCGAACCACCGACCCTGCAGTTGTGGGTTGACCACCCTACCCACTGGGCTACATCCCCTTAATCAGGCAAATACATCTTTAAACCGTCTTCTACTTCTAAATTTCCAAATTATAACTTTCTCCTTTACTCTAGTCTCCTTTCCTTTCCCCTTGTATTGTCTCCCACTCAATCTTTCTAGCCGCCTCTCCTTCCATCTTAGTCATTATTGTGACAGGAAACCGTTGAACCAATCCTGTACATACAGTAGATAGACCTTCCTTCTATTGTTATGATCCATGCAGCCTGTTTTCCAAAGTGACACGTAAAGACATTTTGATAGATTTATTTAAAAAAAAATAAATAAGAAAAATGGTTCCTTCAGGTTCTGTTAAAAGTATATTGATCATAGTTTATATTTTAAGATCTTGTCATGGGCGTCAGTTGGGTATTTTTGGATTTGGCCATTCACTTTTTTTTTTCTAAGATTATGAGTTGGCATTTTCAAGCTTTATTATACTAGTCTAAATGGGGAGACAGAGGGGGAATACATGCAGTGGAGGTCCACAGTCAGATTTGAACCCGTGACCACTGCAGTGAGGGCCAGAGCCGATATGGTACACGCTCTATCTACTACACCACCGGAGCGCCCCGACAATTGGGGTTTTTAATGAAGCAAAGCAACCAATTAAAAAATCAAATGAGTTATATATTATTAGCAATGGAATACATTTTGGGTTTAAGACTTATGGTTGGACAACTTTAACAATTTGACAACATCACAATGGGTTGTATGAAGTTGCCATGGGATTTTTTAACAATGAATGAAACTGGATTTACTAAACAATGGATTGATTAATAGCCGACAAATCAAGATATTAACAAGTTAAGATGATACTCATTACTTCCCGGTAAGTCACAAGATATGATTCTAATTTTCCAAATAATGTCCGATCAGTGTATTTGCCACTTTCCCCATTTTACCCTAATGATGCCCTTGATTGGTATTTTGAGTGTGTGTGTGATGGTGATAATCATTTCTCTGTTTCATAATCAAATTTGTGTCATATATTTTAGTGCCATGCTTTCTGATATGTTCTCATGCAGTACGCTAGTGTCACTTAGTATTTCATCAACGCCCAGTGGTAGATCTAGACGAATGGTTATTTTTTATTAAGAGTAATGATAAAAAAACATTTAAAAAATGCCAGTAGGGAGTTGTTTCCGAAATGTGCGTCAACTCTATTCAACATCTGCAATTATGAGGTTATTTGAAGTATGAATTAAAAAAAGAAAATGGTAGTGAATGTGAGGTATAATATCATAATATATAATTTGTGTGTAGAATGTGACATTTTCATTATGCCAGTAGAAGCAATATTGTGTTCCTTCCTTCAACTTCGAATTGTTATCTCTCATAGACAAACAATAGTGTTGCTTGTCAGCGAAGTTACACTCGTGTCTGCCTTAATAAAATAAATAAAAAAACACAGTAAGTGGACTGGTGATCGTGTCCAGCCACCTGGAAAACAACGCTAGAGTGCAAATACTTTCATTTATAAAAATGGCCTCATTCCAAGAGGATTACCCTGTGATTTAAAGACCTACTTCACCGGTGCGAATATGAAGGTGTATTGAACTCTTCCTAGCCTGAGAAAAGGCAGAAAGAGTGTGTTATGGTCTCACTGTCTAGGCCTACATTTTCCCATGCGTGACATCACTTCAGTAAAAATGTAGGGTTAGGATTAACAGGACAGCTGGGCCAAGGGAAGACTGAGGGAAGAAAAACCTCATTCATTATATTATAATAGCGATTTTATAATTATAGAACGCCGGTTTCGGATGGGTGAAGTATTCCTTTAATAATCTTAGGGCCAGAAAGTTACCTACTGTCCTACAATTTGTGATAGTGTTTGAATCGACACAACAGCAGTAATTGTGTCCAACGTGAAACTTGATTTATTAACTTGAAAACTCTGGAATGAGGCCATGATAAAATAAAGTATTTCGGACTAGTACTTTCATGACTTTAGAGAGTAGTTTTGCTTCTGGATAGCAGTTCGTCTATGTTGAATTGATGGATGACTTGTTCTATGTGCAGTAGCTGAAAACCTGTGATGCATTGGATAATGAATAAGTTTGCAGTGGCACTCAACTGCTGGTTTCCCCAAAAGCATTTTGGGATTAAATGTTGTTTTTTTTCTTCAATGAAATCAGTACCTAACCTAGCATCAAAAGACCATATTTTTTCCTTTACTTACTACAAACTAATTATTCCTATATTTGGACGTTGCTGCTAACTAACATACATTCCAGTCTGCCATTGATTTCAACTTATAGAGTATACAATAAAAGTTCATCGTTGCTGTAATAAAGTAAAGATGACTTTGGGAAACCAGCAAATTGTTTGCTTAAAAAAGATCTACTTATTTTCACTGCTTTGCCGTACAGTAAGTGAACAGTTTTGTCCGTCCGATCTTGTTTGAATCAACAATGATATGACTTGCATTAACACTTTGCTACTAGTGCATGGCTATTTTATCCAGCAAACTTATCGTGCTGTACGTTACTGTGGCCTCAAAACGATCTTAGCAAAAGTAAATGTCGGTTTATATCTTCACTTGATTTCAGACTATGTATCGCTAAAAATAATCTCCAAGGACCTTAAAAGTGCAAAAGCCAAGGATTTATCATATATATATATATATATATCAAAACTGCGCAGATCATGTTTAAAGCCCTCCTTCAACATTGGAAATACAAAGGTGTATTGAACTCTGAGATCTTATGTAGTATAAATGTGCAACATTTTTAGAAATCGGTTAATCCTAGCCTGAGAAAAGGCAGAAAGAGTGTTTTATGGTCTCACTGTCTAACCCTACAGTTTGCCCAGTTGTGATGTCACAAATGTGTACTACATAGGATCTCTGAGTTCAATACGCCTTCATATTCACACTGGTGAAGTAGGTCTTTAAAGTTAAAGAAAGGTGGTGCAGTGTCAATATGATGTAACACTGCAGCAGGCTGATGTCATGTTGTTGGAATAAACTCAATATTTCATCTCAGAATTTAGACTTGCTGCAAGAAATGCTCCTTATAACAGCTCGTATATCGTAGAATGAGATTTGAATTGTTTCGACTTTTCAAAGATAGTCTCTTGTTTGTCATAAAAATGTGGAAATAAGTGAAATTGCTTTGAAACAATTGGAATTACCAAATTCTAATGGGCACTCTTAATATTAGTGAAAACTACATTTGTTCTAACGGGTATTTTTTTGCAGCGAAAGTCTTCAGTGGGTCATATTCCCAAATTCTTTCAAACACTCCATCAAGAATCAAGATGGTTGGTCTGTTGCATTAACATTGTACATAATAAACCAAAAGAGAAAACTAAGAAAAAAACAGAAGATATTTTGTTCTATCGGTGTAAACATTGTGAATAAAGTCTCATTGTCGATGCAGTATTGTAAGGCATTCCCTGACTTGTGAGTTGTGTCTCTTTTCTGTCTTTCTTACCCGTCGTACATAAAATAACAGTTTGGGGACATAATTATATACAATCATTTGTACCATCTGGGTGGGCGGTGAAACATCTGATTTTTAAAGCACAGAACAATTGGCTACATTTGAAGGCAAGGCAAGTTTATTTATATAGCACAATTCAAACAATTCAGGCAAAAATACGTCAATGTTAAAATACATCAAGCATAGAATACACATTAGAAAAGTGAGAGAGAAAAAAAGATTAGAAATTTAACATGTAGGTGAAATAAAAATTACAGGTTAAATAGGAAACAGAATAGTCTTCAGACTTGATTTTGAGTCAGATTCAGTGTTATTAGGTCAAACCTGATATGAAGCTCCATCCACCCTCTGCAGTAAATGTTGTTAGCAGGTAAATATTCATCTTTTGACAACGTTTTGCTTACGTTTGAGATTAATTCGTGAGAGGGATTGTCCCTGTTTGTCTGTTCCATTTCATGCCCTGATACAATTTGTTAACATGGCTATTCTTCCTCTCTTTTCAAATATATAATGGAAAAGTCCAAATAGCAAGCGATGCAGAACAGACAATAATCACATAATCAAGAAGATAAATGTGAGTAAGCATTTGGAATTCATTGCCATGGATGGAAGAATTGTAGAGCTTTTGGTAGAGCTGACTTTGTAAAGTGCAACAAAGAAAAAACATCTCTCTTGTTGCTAGATTGTTTCATTTTAGATGGCTGACGTTGTCTGTACGCAAGGTTGATGAGATTGTGACTTAACCATACAGTCTATTAAAAACACTTAGTCCACATGATTTGAACACTCAAAGCAATAGGCAGTCTTGGTGTTATGTGAAAAAAGCCTTCTTCCACATTAGACATATTCTGACTTTTTAAAAACTTTAAAATTTCAAATAGGTCGATTGGATCATGCGTGGTAGCCTACTTATCGCTGCTTTAAACCAACCGAGGACGCTCAGATCATCAAATTTAAAAGCCGTTTTCCAGAGCCATAATTATTATTTTTTTTTTACACATAGCCAGGACACCAGCTTGGCATTGTTATTCAAACAGCATTTTTTTTCCACTGAAGTGAAGTGGATGAATAGCTTTTTTAGAGTGCTTATTCAGGTGAAACGGCAGCTTGGTATTGATTGTTGAAAAAGCTCTCCATACATAAGCCTCTGTTGCCGGCCAGCGGTGTTGACTTAGAGAGGGAGGAAGTAGGGAAATCGATTCGGCAAGCTGCTACCTTTTTTGATGATGACTCATATGAGTAGATTTAGAACGTCTAAAGTGTTGTATTTTCACACTTAGCTGCACACAGAAGGCGCCTTAATCCGCTCTGAATGCAAACTCACATCAGCTGGAATATGGACAGATTTGAAGAATATGCCTAGAGGTATAGGCTGACAAATGTGCATATGTTTTAGGCCCTTAGTTATAGCAGCTACCAAGTCAACATTGAAGAGTATTAGATAACAACTGAGTTAAAAAAAAAAAAAATTGTCCCAATGTTTTTCTACGTCTTTCAAAAGATGATATACAAATAAACCCTACTGGCCATGACTAATGGCTAAACTGCTCAATAGTAATTGAGACGTATGAGGGGTAATGTCTATACAATAATAATATGTAATATAATATATATATAATAAATAAACAAACCATGTAGACATGCAAAGCGTTTTGGTTTTAAGGAACGGAGGGGGGGAATGTTTTTATTTATTTATATATATCCATATACGTGTGGGCATGGCTTTAGTTCCCGTTTGCTTTTGTGCCATCTCAATTGTAGCGTTGAGTCTTCTGTTTGCTTTCTTTGTTATGAAATCTTTCTGCAGGTTTTTTTTTTGAAGGGACTTCTTGCCTGTCAGACATTGCCTCTTAGGTTAGACTCATCCTAGCCTTGAGCAACACATTAGCAAAACTTTATTTTGCTTTTCTTGTTAAATTTATAAGCATGTGCAAATCTGACTAGTTTATGATGTCGAAAGCATAGCGAAAGGCCATCAGAAGCCTATTTTCTACAGGTAAATCCCATTGAGACCGGAGACTCTTTTTCAAGGGAGACCTGTTCCCATTCCCACTTTACCATTCATACACCGATAGCAGGCTAATTATCAACATTCACACGAGGCAAGGTGGGTGAAGCTTCCTGCCCAAGGACACAACAACAACACAAGTGGCAGGGTGGGAATCGAACCGCCAACCCTTTGATCATTGGCCGACCCACTCTACCACCTGAGCCACATCACCCCATTAAGCCCATGTTTGCCCTTTAGCAAGTACTCAACCTCCAACAGCTAAGTGTCATGAGTCTACTGCTCCCACATTTCACAAATTAGTTTTATTTTATGTGTGCTAAAAAACCTAGGACAGCTAATCAGTTAACACTTGCTGTTATGACAGTTTGTCACGGCCATTCACAGTGAAACTTTGACATTTTAGAGACGAGTCACTCTGTCCACACGCCTTCTAGTGATCACTGAACAGTCAAAGTATATCTAACTGCATGACTTTGTTCCACAACAGGGTTATGATCAAACAACATATTTGAAACTGCAGACGTCTGGTTTCAAACAAAACTCCCTTTTTTTCGGATTTATTCTCGCTGGTAGAATAACAATGGCCTATTAAAGACCCCGACAGGAAAAGCTTCTCTACGCTTTTTTACAAATAGCAGCAAATGATGATTTTGATCCGCACAGACTCACACACATGACTGACTGACTCTCGGGGGGAATCTCATTAGCTAGCGGGGAGAATAAGTGACAATATTTCTTCTTAGATCGGCGTGGGGACTGATAGCCACAGTGATATTATAACCGCATGCTCGGGCATCTTGTTTAGATGTAAAACAAAGTGGACGCGTCTCGGCGCATAATGCTGCCGTCCGGCGGGACAAAAACTAGAGGCAATTACGTGTTTTTTTTCTTTTCTTGTAAATTTCCTCACAATGATGTATTTGCTGAATGAGTTTCGTGACCTTGCAAAGCCGGTTAAAAACCGGTTGAAATCCCCAATGTGCAATGTCACATATGCCTACGTGACAAAGGATGCACAAACATGCATTTCCTGTGTGTGTGATTTACTTCAGAAGCCAATGACAACTTTTGTGATTCAACATTATACACAATTATAACGAAGCAGAACCCTATTGTGAAGTTGTTATTATTTAAATGCAATGTAAGTCTTTTCTGAGTTGCTTACACTGCTAAAATAAAGTAATCTCTTGGGTAACTGCTCAGGAAAAATAAAAAAACTAGCTAAGATCTTACTCCACTATTTTAGTTAAATTCACTGACCCTGAAACAGTGCAGCTGAGCTCTTTGCTTGATGAACTTGGACAAAACAGACACTGAGGAAAGTTTAGTTTTTGGCGTATCCACATATCCCCCTCACAGCATGTTATGTTTTAAACATCATTGACATCTCAGAAACTGTATCTAGGTCCTTTGGTGTGGAAAGGAAGTTAAGAGAGTTTTCTTTCATCTAATCAAAGCCAAAATATTGTATTTACTCCAGTCATACAAATAAATCGTGTTCCAACAAATCACATTTATCTGACCAGTCATAAAGCTTCAACTGGAATGAATGATATCCAATCTCTGTGAAGTTGTGAATGCAGCATTAGCATAATTGTGTTCCTTATTAAATAATGACCATATTTGATATACATTTATATAGATACATACATAACTCATATTATATTATAAAAACAATCCTAATAAAATAGCACTGTAAAGTAAGTTCAGCCTTAACAGAGCAGCAATATATTACAAAGATTTGTACCAATAGGATGAAATTTGAGCAGTAAATTAGGGACGGGGCCGATCCGATCAAGTATCGTCTTCGTTTGGTTCTGATTCGTCTTGAGTCAAATGCTCTCATGTCTTATCAGATGACAGTTACACCTGTAAAGCTAGTTACATCACCATGGTAGATGGTCGCATAGTTTATAATAGAAGAATACACAGTCTGACTAATAGAAAGAGAAATGTAGGGTTAGACAGTGAGACCATAAAACACTCTTTCTGCCTTTTCTCAGGCTAGGATGAACCAATTTAAAAAAAATTTGCACATTTATACTACATAGGATCTCAGAATTCAATACACCTTCATATTCCCACTGGTGAAGTAGGCCTTTAACTCAACACCTTTTAATCAAGTCAAACTGTAATTGACAACAAAAAACCCTAACGGTTTCTAAATGTACTTAGTAATTCATGTGCAAGGCAAGTTTACAACTACGCTGTAGAATGAAACATATCAAATCTGAGAATCACATGATCATTGGCAGAACAGAACAGTATCGATCGCTCGTATGAACTCTTTGCAAGATTACCACGGCAACCTCTCACACTTCAGATGTGAAGTATAAAATGAGCATTGTTACCTTCATGTTGAGGTGCTGAACCCAATCTGTTTTTTTCTTACTACTTAAAAGTCATGTTGCATCGTGCTGCCACCCGGCACGATCAAACAGTGCCACAATTAGGGGTTGTTCCTCTTAATACTTAAAGCTGGGGTATATGATTTCTGATTGGTCAAGTTAACATGAGCTGACACTTTGACCAATCAGAGGCTCTGATTCTCTGTTCTTATTGGCTGTTGGGACTGTCCATTCACTTTGGCACAACTTTGTTGGTGTAGAGCGTGTCAGGGAGGGACCATAGGGGAGGGACCAAAGAGAACAAGTGGAGCGGTTGAGGTATTTGGAATCAAATCTCTATCCCAACTGCTATTTTCTCCCCAAATCATATACCCCAGCTTTAAAGTAATTGAGGGCTGCTTAAAGCCCAATTTCGACTGATATTTACGACCAAATTAAGATCATACAGCCGTTCACATTTTATCTGTATGTCACTGTGCCGGATTTGAAGGTTCATCAATCCAACCTGCATCTCTGACACTTCAAGCAATTAACTGATATGAACATAAATTAATTCCTTAATTTAAATCAACCCCTCAGATCTTTTCTCATTACTCCCCTTGTCAAATTTGATTACTAATGGCTGCTCCGTCCCCCTCTACCCTCTCTCCCCTAGCCCAGTTAAACCCCAGTTTTTTCAGGACACTTCTGGCATTTAGTTGATCATTTTCATCCGTGTCACACGTGCGGCGGCTTCGATATCGGCCGCTGTCACTCCTCATTAGCACGTTTATAAGCACGCGTAAATTGGTGGCCCTCACAGGGACTTTTTCACCATTTGCATAGAAAAATTGCTTTTCCTTTCTCGACAAGACAAGGACTGTTTTGCATAATTACAAATGATGTGCGGCTGCAGGACCAGACTGACGTGTGTGTGTGTGTGTGTGTGTGTGTGTGCGTGATAGTTACCTTGACTGCACGTGGGAGAATTATGAGGAGAATTTGGTCTATGATAAATATAATGTCTGTGGGTGGACATGAAGGATAATCACAGTTTGAGACTTTAATTTCCTGTGTTTGTATGCATATTGTGTGTGTGTGTGTGTGTGTGTGTGTGTGTGTGTGTGTGTGTGTGTGTGTGTGTGTGTGTGTGTGTGTGTGTGTGTGCGTTTGTGTGTGTGCGTTTGTGAGATAATGGCAGAGTGGAAACAAAATATTCTTCTTTTTCTTTTCCTAGCTTGCAACAAGTATATTTACAACTAATACGCACATATACTTGGGAACTTTTTCACAACGCATACATGTGATATTTCATGTTCTAAAAGTGTAGCAAGATTATGGCTTTTTTAGGAGTTTGCTTAGGATACGATAGGACACGATTTTGGTGTCTGTAAATACAACACTTGCCATGTATCCATCCATAGTATTTATGCAAACTATGTAATTTCATCATATGTTTTAAAACTGTAAAGCCGCTGGAAGGGAACACACTTTCACTGGCTTTATTCACATGATTGTTTTTAGAGAATTCAAGATAATTCCATTGAATGGATGAAAAATACGTTGATTAGTATATGAACGTAATATTTAGTGAACATGGTTAGAATGGTTACAAATACTAGTTTGATTTTACTCTACTCTTTTATTTTATTCCATTTATTAATGTGACTGTCTTGTGGTCTCTATGTCCTGTATCAGTTTGTAGTTCCTTGTATTGTCTCACGCAAAAAAATGTTTTAAATTTTATTTTTTTAATGGTTACAACTTTAGCCAAGTAAGAAGTATGGCTCTCCATGCTATGACTGACTTTGAGCCACTTTCCTTCATATAATACCGAGGCCAGTTTTAAAGTTATCGGAGTGGAAAACCGACGTTAAGAGACCTCCTCAATTCATCAACCAGCTCAAATCTACTGCCAGTTATGCGATAACATGGCCGCCCTGTCTTTTGCAAGAGGACTGAGCTCAAGTCAAGAGTTTCGGCTATGGAGCAGAACTTTCTATCAATGTTATGTGTCTCTCTCTGTCTGTGTGTGTGTGTGTGTGTGTGTGTGTGTGTGTGTGTGTGTGTGTGTGCGCATGTGTGCGTGCGTGCGTGTCTGTGTGAGAGAGAGTTTCAGCTATGGAGCAGAACGTTATATCGATGCTATTTTCTCAGTCTAACTTCCTTCCTCCCAGTATCTGTCTCGCTCCGGTGGCGTCGAGAGAAAGTCAGAGCTCAGGGGAACGAAGAAGAAGAAGAAGAAGAAGAAGAAGAAGAAGAAGAAGAAGAAGAAGAAGACTTAGGGTGATAAAGACTTAGGGTGATAACAGAGCCACACAGAAAACGAACGCACACACAAACGAGGCTGCTGCGTTTTTCAGATTGATGTGTTGGAGAGCTATTAGAGCCCGTCACAGTTGGTTTGTCATGGATCTGGTGTACACACACACACACACACACACACACACACACACACATAGACAGACAGAGACACACTTACAAAGACACACACACACTTACAAAGACACACACACTGTCCCAGCACCTTACACAATCATAATTCTCACACGTGTACACACTCTAGCTGACATACTCCCCACAGTGGCAATCAGGCAGAGACACACACTCACTTCTTATGTGTCTCTCCATAACACTCTGTCACACACTTATAAACACACACACACACACTGACAGGCACGTGTCTGGCTGTCTTCTTGGGGAATCAAAGACTGTGGCAGCAGGTTTTTTCGACGTGCAGACTCGAGCAATTTTCAAAGATAAGAGCTGCGACTGAGTGCCTCCTCCACCATCTGGGTGGTGTGTGTGTGTGTGTGTGTGTGTGTAGAGAGAGAGAGAGAGAGAGAGAGAAAGGGTGTGTGTGTGTGTGTGTGTGTGTGTGAGAGAGAGAGAAAGGGTTTGTGTGTGTGTTGGTGTGAAATATACCACTTTCTCTCCCTGCACATGTCATCCAGTTTTGCGGAGGATGGCCAACCACTATGGCCAGGTGTGTTGCCTAAAGGATGTCTCCAAGCAAAACGTGTTATTGAGAATTCTGAATATGTATTATTTATATTTCAGCGAGGAAAGCATCAACATGAGAATGCTTTTTTTGTTTTTTCTTACCAACAGGTGTGCACAGATTGCAGGATTAGAAAAAGGGTTATTACTGAAACTCCAATATTCACTCTATGGCTAATGAGAATAAAATATTTCTGACTAATTACATTAAATTAAAACATATTTATTGGTCTCCTTTCAAGGCCAGGCACATTTATTTCTATAGCACAATTCAGACACAAGGCCATTCAAAGTGCTTTACAGGGGCATGAGATACATCAAGATTAAAATACATCGAGTTTAGCATAGACATAAGAAAAGAGAATGCAAAATATGATGAAACATTAAAAAGCGAATGAATAGAAATCATAGCTTAAGTTTGTCTGTGAACATGTTGCAGAGCTGAACAAATTCTGTGTGTGTCACCAACAAAAGCACATTTAACAATATATCCCCTTTGTGGGCACTGGTATTCTAATTTAATGTAAGTCAACACCACAGTTTTGGTGGTGGCTCTCACTACCATGTTATATAAAGCATCTTTGAATAGTGTAGGGTGTGTTTTGTGTAAACGAAACAAAACTTTCTTACAAAACTCTTTCAAGGTTGCCATTTGAAGGAGATTCAAGAACTACAAGACTAAATGTCAAACTTCAGGAACACTTTTATATTTATTTGAAAATAAATAAAATTTGCCCAAGGTTAATGTTCCTCATAAAGAACAAACAGGGGTCGTGCATTTACTGTATCGCTGTGCCAGTTGGCGAGCTCAGATGCTAAACATGTGGACAGTGTGTTGCCAAATTGGCATCACAATACCAATGCTGTATAAACGAATCCCCCCAGAGCTCACTGTTTATCCATGAAAGAATATCAAGCAGAAGCGGCTGTCGAATTCAGTTGACATGACAAGGAATCATGATTGTGTAAGGTGCTGGGACAGTTTGTGTGTGTGTGTGTGTGTGTGTGTGTGTGTTTCTTTGTACACCAGATCCATGACAAGGAACTTTACTGTATACTTCGCATCAGATGCATCCCTTTGTATTGTCGAAGAATCTTTGCATCGGCATGAACATCTGTTGGGGAGAAAAGTGGAACAGCTATGTCACTTTTAATCGAGCGAATAGAAAATGGCTTTGATCGTGCCGGGTGGCAGCGCGATGCAACATGACTTTTAAGTAGTAAGAAAAAAACAGATTGGGTTCAGCACCTCAACATGAAGGTTACAATGCTCATTTTATACTTCACATCTGAAGTGTGCGAGGTTGCCGTGGTAATCTTGCAAAGAGTTCATACGAGCGATCGATACTGTTCTGTTCTGCCAATGATCATGTGATTCTCAGATTTGATATGTTTCATTCTACAGCGTAGTTGTAAACTTGCCTTGCACATGAATTACTAAGTACATTTAGAAACTATTTGGGTTTTTTGCTGTCAATTACAGTTTGACTTGCTTAAAAGGTGTTGAGTTAAGTCGGTGCACCTCCTTAATTTGTCAACAAAAGCACAGAATATGTTCAGTGAAATTAGTTAAATTGATCCCAATATTTTACGAATTGTGATTTATATTAGTCGGACTGTGTATTCTTCTATTATAAACTATGCGACCATCTATCGTGGGGATGTAACTCGCGCTTTACAGGTGTAACTGCCATCTGGGTGAGACAGGGTCTGATTTTTAAAAAAAGTTAGGAGGTAGCAGTTCCCCTTCACTGCACTGTAAGCTAGCGCCAAGGTCATGATCTGCTGGATGCTAGCTTTAGAGAGGAAACTTTAGGTAGCAGTGGGTTGGTTGTGTGTGTGTGTGTGTGTGTGTGTGTGTGTGTGTGTGTGTGTGTTGAATAGGAAAATTGTTGGTGGTCTGATGGTGGACGCAGGTGTCCGTGGGAAGAGGAAGCCACAGTAATTTAAGGGTTGGATGACAGGTGACTGAATGTGCAGCTGGAGCACTTCAGGACCACGGGCAGAAGGGACAAGTGTGTGTGTGTGTGTGTGTGTGTGTGTGTGTGTGTGTGTGTGTGTGTGTGTGTATGAGTGTGTATATTTTTTTTTCTAACTTCTTGTCTTTTATCCTATTTTTTACACAGTATTTTAAATATTATTACATTTAATTATTTTATATAATATCTTGTTATTTTATTTTCCCCCGGTATGTATAATAATATTACCTATGTAAAGCCATTAGAATCCGAAAAGCTGCATTTTGGAGTGGTGACTTTTCGCACCCCAGGAAGACCATAGCTCTCACTCCGGTGTTTTGCTAATGGGGATCCTTATACATCCAATCAAATCAAAGACTCACAAAATGTTTTTGTGTTTTATATGCAACGACAATAATTGCAGAGAGAGAGAGAGGGAAAGAGAGAGAGAGAGGGAGAGAGGGAAAGAGAGAGAGAGGGAGAGAGGGAAATAGAGAGAGAGAGGGAGAGAGGGAAAGAGAGGGAGAGAGGGAAATAGAGAGAGAAATTTAACCAGAGGGTGAGAAAGAAAGTGCGATAGAAAACGATGGAGACACAGTGATGAGTGAGGGTCCAGTCATCAGCATTTCAGATGCGCTCCTCCATGAGAAGAAATCCAACCATCCATAATGCATCACATGTCTCCTAGCAACAGCCGGGAACCTAGCAACAGGATCTTAGCAACAGCAACAAAACAGCCGCCTCCGAGTCCGCGAAGGGCCTATCGGAGGGAAGAGTGTCCGATGCACAGGGACCAATCAGGACGAACGATGGCCGGTAAGAGAGTGAAGTGGGTGTGTATTACCTTGCACAGCTGATTGGGCGACAGACAGACAGACAGACAGACAGACAGACAGACAGACAGACACACACACACACACACACACACACACACACACACACACACACACACACACACACACACACACACACACACAGTACTCACACATATACAAACTGGAAAGAGAAATAGTCAAAAATGCACTGAGGTAGTCAATGAACAGTGTTTGCAGAAAAAACACACAGATACACATAGACAGTTCACTCAATTTTTGTACAAGCACATACAAGGATGGTTAGAGCAAGCAAACACACACACACACACACACACACACACACACAATGACAGTATACCTACACAGACTCACATTCCTGGATTCTCTCGCTGATGTGTACTCACCATAATTTGAAAGAATAGTGTGTTTTCAAATGTTAAAATTAAATTGTATCCATTCATGTATGCAGGGTAAGGATTTGAGTTTTGGTCCCCACAGCTTAAAACAAATATGAGAAATGTTGACATTATGTCAATTTTCCTGAATAATTGGCAATAGTTTCACAAAACATTGAGATGACACCACTACATTTTTTCCAATGCTCTGGGCACTACATATAACATTCTATTCGTCTCCATATCGTAGTGAGCTGAAGGCAGACATCTTACTTCGTCTGGATGGCAGGTTACCATCAGAGGAAGATAAGCTAAATATACTTATCATACGTAGAAGTATTTTACATTGTGCTTTCGGGACTTTGTTGAACATTTTTTAATTCTGTTTTACTGATATCGTGTTTTTCGATTAACTTTTTTGGCTCATCTTTAAGGTTGATTTCACAGTTTCATCGGAGTGTGACACAGACGTCGAGAATTATGAGAAGGTCCGCATTTTTAACCTTAAAAGTAATTTACACTCCCCCGTCCATCTCAGTGAAGTGCTGCATGGTTTTAAAAGGCTTCTTCTACTATCTCTATCTCTCTGTGTTGTTCTGGCAGCTTCAGTTAATACCAGCCCTCCACTTTGAAGAGACTTACACCCCAAAGGCCAAAAAAAAAAAAGAAAAAAGAAAAAATCCATCTTTAACTTTAAATGAGTTGTAATGGCGTCTGGGGCCCCCTTCCCAGATCCAATATGGCCTTGAATCCCGCAGACACTCGGGGGCTTTTTCAATTCCCAGGGCCAAAGGTGTGAGTATTATCTGGAGATTCATTCCCTGGGTTTAAATGGGAGAACGAAAAAATGGGGGGGGGGGGGGGAAAGTGAGGCTTAACTTACCTGACCATTTTGTGAGCTTGACGCAACTCATTCTTCATTCATTGCCGGGCAATCTTCAAACCAAGAAAATAAGGAGGAGAAGGAGACGGAGGGAAGGGTGCTTTCAGACAAGATGGCTTCCCCCATTGTCGGGATAAGCAGAGGTGGGTTTTGTAATGCCATTTACCAGCTTGATGTGTTTTGGTTGTGGGAAGGGAAGAAAGACCTTTTCTTATTTTCAGAATCAGTGACATCTTTTAAATGCCCTCTGAAAGCCTCACAATCTTTATATAGAAGAGCTTTTATTATTTATCTCCATTTATCTTTTTCATTATCTGTATTGTTTTTTTATTCTTATTTTTTTTTGCTTTTCATCCTATTTTCTATTTTAAATTGTTTTGGAAAGTGTTGTGTGTATAATATTAATAGTAAATGTGGTGTATTTGAATAGCCTCTATTCACCAGAGTTGCTGAGCAGATAGTCTTAAAGGTGAAGTAAGTGGTTTATTTATGTTAATAAAAGTGTAAAATCGCTCTTTATTCATACAGTGATCACTTACATAATGTGCGCGTTTCATAAAGCCAATCTCTCAGTGAGCTGCTCTGCTCATAATCGGCAAATAAACTTATTGTAGTATCCCGAAATTTTTATCCAATCAGAGGAGAGAACACTACAGCGACAGCTAGAGCGACACTCCTTTCACTCATACAGTGTATAGTTTATACACTCCATGGTCTCACTGCCGGTGCACGCCAGAGCAACACATGGGTGAATGTGTATGCGCCTACAATGGCGGAGCAGGTACAAATCCTTCCCAATGTCTATTTTGATGGTTTTTATCATGTTTTATCACACTTATGGATCTGAGATGATGCTAGATAACTCGCTGCTTGAAGACCGCAGTGCATTAATGTGGTGACGTAGGGACGAGCGAGGGGACTGCTAACTGCAGTCACTGACAGGAAGTTAGCTAAAAGAACCATTCCGCTTACAGCACCTTTAAAGGTTAGGGGTCACTGGTGAGAGACGAAAACACCTATAAGGACTTGTGTTTGACTTGTTATGATGAAATAAGTTGTCTATTTTGGGATATTAATAACATGTGATGCACCCCACACACAGATATAAACGCTGTCCTGTAGCCTTGGGGAGAGCCATGCAGCTCCCAGCCTGCTGCTACCATTAGGGCTGGCCCGAATGCCATTTTTCAGGCTTCGAGTATTCATTGGTTTTTCCGAGCGAATAATCGGATATTCGTTCCAGAAAAACACACCATCAAACCAACATTAATAATGCCAATGTACTCACTGAAACCGAGTGTGTGAGCCGAGACAGCAAGCTGTGTAGTTTGTTGATGTTTTAATAACTTTTGAACGGTAGTAAAGTTGGAGTTCCTTACTTTTTCCCCGTGGAGGCAACAGCTGTTTTCCGTTCCAAATCAGCTGTCCTCTGCGCCATCGTAACCCATACAAGAGTTTACCAATTCATCCAGGAACGTGCATCTTTTCGGCGATTTTTGACCGCCTATTCCCATGATGCAAGCAAGTCACGGTTGATGATGGCTGATGTAAACAAACAGCTGAGCTAAGCTAACGTTAGCATTACGCCAAGCATAAGCATTACATTTCCTTCCGAAATCGCGCTAATGTTGTGGTAGCCTATAGAGTTATTAGGAACACAATCTATTCTTCCTCCATCTCTCTTGTAACATCACATAGCCTACTACATCACCGGTTGTGCAAAGGGCAGCGGCCAACTAGGTCAAAGTTCAAATAATTCGATAATATATTTTTTAAATTTAAATGAACGTCTAAAAAAAAATGTAAAAAAAAAAAAAACTAATATCCCGAATACTGAATTGAGCTCCGAATACTAATTTAACAAACGAATACTCGGATATTCGAATAATTCGGGCCAGCCCTAGCTACCATGCACCTCAAATCCTCTGTAAATGTCCTGTTGGAATCTCCTGAAATAAACTTGGAACACTGATGAAAAGTCCAGTCTACAGCCTTTGTCTTTGTCAGCCATGGGGAACAATTCGGCTACCACATAATCATATGATTATTATCAAAATGTCCTCTTGGACTGAAATTACAATGACTTCGGTCCTTCAATCTCTCTCTTTCTTTACTCAGAAACAGAAATACTTTATTGATCTAGTTGATGGAGTTGATCCAATTTAGAATACAAATACAGTATGCAGAAAAGCAGTAAGAGAAAAAATAAAGGGCTTCATGCCACATGGTAAAGCCTAACAATACGAATCGAACAAAAGCTTTATATATAAGTATATGAAAAAGAACACACATATATATAAAGAAAGAAGTCAGAAGCAGGAAATAAGAAATAAGAGTCGGACTGTAGCAGGCATCAAGTGCACTTTGTTATTCCACTCATCTTGGTTCCTTTCATGTCTCCTTTTACAAAATGCATTTTCCATTTCCTTCAGAAAGACCAAGACATTTTTTCTGATCTGGCGCCCCACCATGCAGGATGTGATATGTGTCTGTGCCTTAAAGCAACTTTTGACAAATAATGAAAGCTGATGAGCAGTGCGGCCGAATCAGTTGAATTCACATAGTGCATTCCCTAGCCCCTTACCCTAACCATCAAAACTGAATGCCTAACCCCAAACGTTACACTAACCCTAACCTAAACCTAATTCATACCGGAACCCTCAAACAGCGCTTTAAAAGACCTGTCCTGAACTGAAAACAGGACAAAATGTCCTCACTTTCCAAAAATGTCCTCACTCCGAAGGTCTTACACTCAAATTGGTTCTCACAGAAATAGTTAAAATCACACACACACACACACACACACACACACACACACACACACACACACACACACACACACACACACACACACACACACACACACACACACACACACTTCCTCTTAGCTCTCTCAGGGTTTTTTCTCCATTACTGCTCAGATTAATCAGCAGCTTCCTGCCAGTGTCTGACAGTTTTCCCCTAGTTGGCTGGAGTCCAAATCAGACAGTGTTAGACACCAGCTCACTGTCTCTGTACGTCTGTCTGTCCTACTTCTCTCTCCCTCTCTCTGTCTCTCTCTCTCTCTCTCTCTCTCTCTGTGTTTCTCCCTCTCTCTTTCTCTCTGTCTCTCCCTATCTCTCTCTCTCTCTCTCCCTCTCTCTCTCTCCCTATCTCTCTTTCTCTCTCTTTGTTTCCCTCTGTCTCTCTCTCTCTGTGTCTCTCCCTCTCTCCCTCCCTCCCTCTCTCTGTCTTTATCCCTATAGGACATCAGATGACAATGCAATTATTTTGTATTTGCTAACATTCTAAGTCTTAATGTCACACAACGGAGAATGCTTGTCTCCTATTTAGTTTGTGCGGAACCATATAATCCTGATCAACAATGGGACGATTTTCAGTGGCAAATTAATACACACATGTTGCTCCAATGACTATTTCCAGCAGCAGGACATACAATTGAAGTTAATAAATATTTAAATTACTTCAGTCAAATTTCAAGCATGTATGCCACAATTCTGTCTCTCAAAAAAAATCATGATAACCAGCAAGACAAAAAGACATCTAAAATATGCCAATATAGATTTTAATATTGCCGAAGGTGCTGAGAGGGTAGTAAATTTACTGACAGAGTATAAAAGACATCTAAGAGTAAAGGATATTGGATTTCAAAAATTTGACTCAAAAGAATAGTTCCTGCAAAAAATCATGCCAAAAGCTTTACCACAGCAAAAATTATCACCAAATCAAAAAAAAAAGTCTTCAAAAATGTACAAAAATGGGCGAGGAGGGCACAAGGGTTAAATAAGTAGAGAGAGAGAGAGAGAGAGAGAGAGAGAGAGAGAGAGAGAGAGAGAGAGAGAGAGAGAGAGAGAGAGAGAGAGAGAGAGAGAGAGAGAGAGAGAGAGAGAGAGAGAGAGAGAGAGAGAGAGAGAGAGAGAGAGAGAGAGAGAGAGAGAAAAGAGCAGGGACATATCAATTTAGAGGATGAGGGAGTTAAAGTCAGAGTAGACATTAGTGAGAGACAAAAAAAATACTTTGTTTGAAGCGGTGCCCGACCATGTCCAAAGGCAAAAGATGTTTATACCCGTTCCAAATTTCAATACTTGAAGGAGGAAATAATGACTGCAATATTGAGAAACATTTTGGAACATACTTCCACGCTATTAAGTAGCCTATGATCAAAAAAAAGTTTAGTAATTCATTCATATTCGAGTCCCCACACTACTGTTTTTAAGTTTTTTTGTACATGCACTTTACTCCTGTAGTGCATAGGGATATGAGCACTTAAGGTTTGTGAAAGGAAGTTGCTTGTTTTAGCATACAACACAATGGTTTTGCTTTTTGTGTGTCTGTGTGTAAGTGCAATGTGCCCCTTGGTGAATATTCAGGACTGTGCAAGTGTGTTTCACTCTACAGAACAAACACTATATTTGTGTGTGTGTGTGTGTGTGTGTGTGTGTGTGTGTGTGTGTGTGTGTGTGTGTGTGTGTGTGTGTGTGTGTACATGGTCGGCAACATACTGGCAATACCTCTAAATAAAACACAAGGCTGGATACAGGAGACAGTTATTCTGCAGCAGAGACAGTTCCCTCTGGACTAAATTAAGGTGACTCTTTATCGACATGTTGACTCGCTGTAACCGGACGGACAGACAGAACATGATTGGACAAATGCAGACACAGATTAGGAGGAAATGAGACATTGCAGCTCCTAAAACTAACCAGTTAGCTTTGAGCTAGCACTGGTTGTTAGTTTGAGCTAGTTAGTGGTTTTAATTGCACTAATCAGCGTAATGAAAACCTTAGTAGCTTTCTGTTATGTACACTTGCTCCTTCTCTTTCTCTTTCTCCAGCTCTTTCTCCTTCTCTTTCTCGTTCTCTGCCCACTATTGGAATGACACCTCAGCCAAGCTGCATGTTTAACTTTGGCTGTGAAAGCAGCCAGGTGCATAAACACACTAACTGTTGTTTTCCTTTTTGTTTTTGAGTACATCAAAGGCAGAAGGCCATGTTTTACTAAAGCACCTCACATGAAACACATCCTTCAAAAGATGCCCTTTTCACCCCTGAAATGATCAGTGCATGCTTACAGTTTCACACTGACTCTTACACATGCACACACACGCACACACACACAGACAGAAAAGCTATTGGGCTCCCCTGGTAGTCACACTGCTCCATATAAGAACGGTCAAAAATACAAGAATTTCATGCATGGACCTACAATGGGAAAATAGTTAAATCTAGTGGAATACAGTAAACATGTCAAATATGACTGCTTCTCTTCTAAATGAAATGCTAACATTACAAAATGCATGGTTTAATAGTAGAAATGCAATGAGATTAAAAAAGGTGGTTTTCAATGGAAGTGGATGGGGCACTTTCTGCCTCGAAGGAGTATCTGGCACTACATATACAAATACTAATGCAATCAAATCAAATTGGTTGCTAATCTTTGACATAACCCATACTCTAATCACCACTAATGCCTCATCCCCCTACTATTTATTATATGGAAAATAATTCACTTTTTGTGTGTTTGTTTATCAATGATAAATACTTCTAATAATTAAAGTGGCATTTAAAGAGTTAAACTCCTAAAATGTATCAAATAGTTGGTCATTTTGATCAGGGCTGAAGTTGATTAAGGGATTCAAGCAAAAAAAATCAGAAAAAAATATTGATGTATGAGGATTTTATTGCAGATTATGTGTGTGTACATTTTTGGGTCGAAGGTGCTGAGAGGGTGCTTAATGTTTCATCTGGCACTACATAAAAAATACTAATGCAATCAAATCAATTTTGTTGCTAATCTTTGACATATCCAAGACTCCAATCACCATTAATGCCTCATCCCCCTACTATTTGTATTATGGAAAATAATTAACTTTTTGTGTTTTTTTGTCAAAAATATTGAAATAATTCAATTACTTAAACTGGCATTTAATGGGTTAAAATCCTGAAAATGACTGAATGTTTGGTAGTTTTGAGCCGGTAAGAAGTTGTTTAAGAGATGTAAGCAAAAAGAAGTAGAAAAAAATATTGATGTATGATGATTTAATAGCACTTTTTGTGAGCGTGGACATTTTTGGGTCGAAGGTGTTGAGAGGGTAGTAAATTCGAAGGGGGCACAAGGGTTAATTTGGTATCACATTAAGACCCCAAAGGAGAAAAGTTAATTACGCAGCATTTTGAATTATGAATTGCGAGACAGTTTAGTAACATATTGCCTCATTTCTCACGGCAGCCCAAAGCCTTGATGAGATTTTTCATAGTTACTTTGCAGGTATCGAAGGTGCCATGTTCAGTGGGATCTTTCATATGAGTTGAATTTTATATTAACTTGATATCATCTCTTGCAGGAACCCACGTGACAGATGAAGGGCCTCATTCCAAAATGTAATATTATATGAATTAATTATAGGGGAAAAGGTGCTATCTGAAATAGCATAAAGCCAATATTTCACACTTAGCAGTAAGTCATAATGTGGCTGTCAGTAATGGCAGTTGTTTTAAGAGTAGAGTTTTTGTTATAATAAGTAGTCAACTGGGGATAATAAATAGAAATTGTAAAAGTTGACTGCATTTCATATGATTAAGCCCCAATCAGGATCTCTTATTTTTTCTTTTAAGTGTAAACATATTCAATTCAGCTGTGAAAATGAACACCTTTAAAAACAAAGTGTACAAAGTGCTTTGACAAGACACCACAGTTATCAGAGAGACCCCACAGGCAGCGGGCACAGGCAGAGTTACATTGCTATGTAAGTAAGTATGTGTGATTTCTAGTAATATATTGTTGCTTTTCAAACATAAATTGGATAGTTTGCTCTGCTTCAAATCATTTAAAGTAGAAATTTCAAAGAATTGATCTGTGTTTGTCCTTTTAGCATCTCATGTGTTTCCGTCCATCAGGACAAGAAGCTAGTTACTAAAGATGGCATCATCCACCACTGCCTCAAGTCTTTCCACAATATCAAGTGATGAGGTGAAGATGTATTTAGTTATTTATTCTATCGTACTTCTTACAAGTTTTTCCAACAGGTGCATTTCCGGCAGACACCCACTTTATATAAAAATCCATGAAGCCGTTAAGTTTGTCCGTCCCGTGCTACCTTTACACCACACCAACTGTTCATCGTCCTCACAGTCCCGACATTCAATTTGTACATGTTATCATAAAGACGTACAAGACTTCAGGTAAATATAAGTACGGATTTGTGCAGAGACTCCAGATTTATACGCCATACTGTCTGACCCCCCCCCTCCCTCCCCCCACCCCACACACACACACACACACACACACACACACACACTCCTTCTCTCTCCTTCTCCCCCAGTCATTTACATTTATATTGAATTAGAAGCCGTTGTGGAGAGCGAGTGGAGGCTGCCGAGACTGATTATAATGGGAGATTACGGGCCGACTGCACCACCATTTCGTCGTGTAATTACAAAGAGAGAGAGAGAGAGAGAGAGAATGAGAGAGAGAGGGAGGAGGGAGGAGAGAGAGAGAGAGAGAGTCAGAGGGAGGGATAGAGAGAGAGAGAGAGAGAGAGAGAGAGAGAGAGTCACAGTGAGTGGGATTGGGCCCTTGGACGGCCAGATGTCAGGATCCATTTCATTTAGGGAAATAATGTCTGTCTGCTTTTCCCCGCCACCTATTCTACCTGTACATGTGATAGAGGTGCTGACTTCTACCCTCTTTTACACCCCATTTTTATGGGTCACAATTTATAAGCGACAAATATCAAACAAGGCATTTCACAGGATGTGTGTGGTCACCATCATGCAATTTGCCGTCTTATCCGATCCACTTTATGGCTTCATTTAACTGCATTGATCTGGTGTCGTAATGCATGTAGGGATTAGGGGCCCTCGGGAAAATAAATAATGGGTTCAACATAATGTAATCCCTGTTAAAAAAAAAGATCTCCCGTTGGGTCATTGTCGTTGATTGATTTTTAGAAGAAGTAATTCCTGTGTTATAAGATATACTGTATATGTTAATAGCCAGGGACGTAAATCTAAACACAAATAGAAATATGTTTTCATGTAAGCATTCAGGTTACGAGGAAATGGAAAAGGACTTTTAATTCATCATTGGAGCTAATTTTTTATGGCATAAAACGCAACCAATAAAACCAATTCCCTCCCAGAAGACTCATCATTTCCAGGTGAGCTCGACTCATTCCATACATTTAAATCTCTCTTTACAGATGCTATTTAAAGTTGCCAAAGGTTCAGTGAAGTGTGTACATGTCTTTCTGCAGTGAACATCACAGCAGGTCAACAACTAAAATGTGAAAACTGATGTCCAACACAAGAGGGCGCCATCATCCTGCTAACCAGGGATGTAGTGGAGTTAGGAGATCCTCTGCAGTTTTGGTAAGAGCATTATTTTAGGATGATAAAAACCTTCCATTTTGTGTCATACATGATGGTTAATGAAGTTTTTTTTTTCTTCTGTATTGAACATGGTAAAAATAATACAGACAAAATAAAACGAATGAGCAGTAAAAAAGGAAATAAATAAATTAAAAAACAAACAAATGGGATCCTCAGGATCCTAAGTCACAAATACATAACTCAAATATTATAGTTCATGTTCAAAAGGGATAGGAAGAAGTTAAGAAAAACTTTTCTGGTCCTACCCCCTCTCATTTTTCATAGTTGTTAATAAGAAATGATAAATGTTTAGTTTGAATCAGTCAGTGTCTATGATGAAAACTTTTGGACTAGACAATAATGTGCGAAAACCATCAAACAGAAAACAGCAAAACATAAATTCACTGCTCCAGCTCATAGCAATTCAATATTTTGTTTCTGAAGAAGTTTTTTTAGTTGACATAAAGTGCAGATACAATCTCTGAGTGGCTTTTTTTTAAACAGAGTCAGTCATCTCTGTGAAGTTAAGGTGGACATCAACCACAGTACCAGCATGTTTCAAACTACTGACAGGGGATCCAGAGATGGTCAAAGGTTGGAACTTATCAGTTGTGTCTTTGTGTTGCTTGATAACAGTTTAAACTCAATTTCTTAAACACACTCTCCTCATGACACTGCTGCAGATAAGTTACATGATTAAAATATGTGCCACCTTTTGCAAAGTGCCACTCGCACATAAGGAAAACTGAATAAATGCATGCTTCTATATTTACGAGCACTGTCCTACCTGTCAATCAAAATAATATCCATATACAATGCTGCATTCAGTGAAATCAGAACCAACATCAGAAAAACAAACTGTCTGAAAGCAACGACATGTTCAGCAGTTTTTTAGCTGCAGCTTCATTGTAAAAGAGGAAACAAAGTGTTAATTCACAGAGCTGCTCCTCTTCCTGGAATGGTGCAAAGCTCGGTAACCCCTCCCTCTTTCTTCCTGCTCGCAAAGCAGCTGACACAGTGCCGACAGCTGCACTCTGTCCATATATGTCCTTGTTCACTCCCCTTTAGATCTATAGTTTGAGAGTTGTGTGAGCTGACTGGCCCCATTCACTGAACAAATCTGAACGTGTTGTTCAGATCAGAGCTAAAACCAGTCAGTTGCTGGTAAAATGGCGCAGAGTGGAATTCAGCTGGACCGAGAGATAATTTGCTGTTCGATCTGTCTGGATCTACTGACGGATCCGGTGACTGTTCTTTGTGGACACAGCTACTGCATGAAGTGTATTGAAACCCACTGGGCTGGAGAGGATGAGATGGGAATATACAGCTGCCCTCAGTGTAGGAAAGCCTTTACCCAGAGGCCGGTACTGGTGAAAAGCACCATGTTAGCAGCTTTAGTGGAGGAACTGAAGAAGACTGGACTCCAAGCTGCTCCTGCTGATCACTGCTATGCTGGACCTGCAGATGTGGCCTGTGATGTCTGCACTGGGAGAAAACTGAAAGCCTTCAAAACCTGTCTGGTCTGTATGGTTTCCTACTGTGAGAAACACCTCCAGCCTCATTATGAATCCCTTGCATTTAAAAAACACAAGCTGATGAAGCCCTCCAAGAATCTCCAGGAGAACCTTTGCTATTGTCATGATGAGGTGATGAAGATAGTGTCAGCTGCAGCAGAAAGGACAGAGAGGCAGAGAAAGCTTGAGATGATAAGACTAAACATCCAGCAGACAATCCAGGACAGGGATAAATATGTGAAGGTTCTTCAACAGGAGGTGGAGGCTATCAATGGCTCCGCTGATAAAGCTGTAGAGCACAGTGAGAAGACCTTTGCCGAGATGATTCATCTCATCCAGAAAAGTAGCTCTGATGTGAAGCAGCAGCTCAGAACCCAACAGGAAACTATAGTGAGCCGAGTCAAAGATCTTCAGGAGAAGCTGGAGCAGGAGATCACTGAGCTGAAGATGCTGTCACACACAGAGGATCACAACCAGTTTCTACACATCTATCCATCACTGTCATCACTCAGTGAAACTTCACACTCATCCAGCATCAACATCCCTCCTCTGAGCTTCTTTGAGGACGTGACTACGGCTGTGTCAGAAGTCAGAGACAAACTACAGGACATTCTGAGAGGGACATGGACAAACATCTCACTGACGGGGACTGAAGTGGACGTTTTTCTTCCACAACCAGAGCCCACGACCAGAGCTGACTTCTTAAAATATTCACGTGAACTCACACTGGATCAAAACACAGCAGGGAGATATATGTTATTATCTGAGGGGAACAAAAAAGTAACATACAAGGGTCAACAACAGCACTATCCTAGTCACCCAGACAGATTCAGTGGTTATCCTCAGGTTCTGAGTGCAGAAAGTCTGACTGGACGTAGCTACTGGGAGGTGGAGTGGACAGGGTATGAAGTTGAGGAAGCAGTGGTATACAATAATATCAGCAGAGAAGGAAGGTGCAATGAATCTAGATTTGGACGAAATGATAAATCCTGGGCATTAGATTGTTTCAAAAACAATTGTATATTTTGGTACAAAAATATCCGAACTCTCGTCTCAGGTCCTCCTTCCTCCAGAGTAGGAGTGTACCTGGATCACAGTGCAGGTATTCTGTCCTTCTACAGCGTCTCTGAAACCATGGAGATGACTCTCCTCCACAGAGTCCAGACCACATTCACTCAGCCGCTCTATGCTGGACTTCATCTTTGTTCATATGGAGCCACTGCTGAGTTCATCAAACTCAAATAGACATATGTTATTTAAGGGACAGTGGGTTGAACTGTGTTTTAATCCTTAATTTTATTTTATTTTCATGTTTGTTGCTCAGAGCTGACTGATGTTGAATTTCCTCACTTCACTGAGTTTAGCTGTAATCAAACATAATGGGTGGGACGTCTTCTCTTCTGTTGTTTTATTTGATTGTTTCAAGGTGGTCGGCTCAAACAAATTGCTTGTGTGGTTGAAGTGACTCTGTACATGACATTATTGAACAGACTTACTTACTTTACTTTACTGATGGGATGTGAAAACAACATTTTATATCCTGAATAAAACAACTGAAAAAAGTGTAATATAGTTGCTTTTATTTCCAGGATTCCATCCAAAGCAGCTGGAGAACATGTGAAACTAACATAACAGTTTAACTGAGGAAGACCACAAAGTCCAGTGATCATGGTTCTGAATGTTTATTTATGTGTGTTGGGCTCCACCTGCTGTCTCTAATTTTATAAACAGAGTGTGAGCTACATTGAATTAGTTTAGCAAACATTTTAATATGAATTTCACTAAAATGTACTTTAAGAAGGATATGATAATCAAAATAATATCCATATAAAATGCTGCATTCAGTGAAATCAGAAAGACAAACTGTCTGAAAGCAACAACATGTTCAGTCTAATTTTAAATCATTAAGAATGAAAAGTTTATGGTTGGAGGAGATTTTTGTTGTCCCTGAGAAGTGTTCTCAGTCGTCACACGAACAGTAAGTTACTCAGCTTGATGAGAATACTATTTCAAAAGTTGAAACTATTTTCTACAATATTTCCCATGTGACCTAAATGCAGCATTAGTATGACAGGGTTTGACTCCTGTATTGTTTAAAGCTGCCAAATGATCACCGAGTGTTTACATGTCTTTCTGCAGTGAACATCGCAGCAGGTCAACAACTGAACTGTGAGAACTGATACCCAACACAAGAGGGCGCCGTCATACTGCTAACCAGGGATGTAGTGGCGTTTGGAGATCCTCTGCCATTTTAGTAAGAGCATGTTTTTACATGATTGTAAACGGAGTCAAACAACTGAAAGTGCAGATACAATCTCTGAGTGCCTTTTTAAAAAAAGAGTCAGTTATGTATGTGAAGTTAAGGAAGACATCAATAGATTCTCCAAAATGTTTCATACTACTGACAGTTTCTAAAGGGGATCCAGTGACGGTCAACCGTTGGAATTGATCAAGAGGGTCTTGTGTGTTGCTTGATAAGATAAGTTGTTTAGTTAAGTGGATGCTGAAGCTCCTCTTTGCAGTTTTAGTAAAACATGTTTTTACATGATGGTAAATGGGGCTTCACTGTAAATGATTAAACAAAAGTGGGAAGTCAAGAGCCATTCCTTTTCCTGGAATTTAGCAAAGCTTGATTCGTGAGCTGACAGGCTCACACATGTTCAGATCAGAGCTCAAACTAGCTGCAGTTTTGAGTAAGTGGAACTCAGGCAGTCTCTCACTCTGAGAGGTGAAATGGCGCAGAAAGGAGCTCAGCTAGACCGAGAAACTTTCTCTTTCCTAAAGGGAACTGAAGGTTTACATCCTGAATAAACAAATAGGAAAACAAAGTGTTCCTTCTTGTATTCATGCTAGTGTTTAATCCAAAGATGCTGGATAACATTTGAAACTAACACGAGAGTTTAACTGAGGTCTGAAGTCGAGAGTTCATGATTCCTGATGCTGTCTTTCTGTGTGTCTGTCTCCACCTCCTGCTTTTTAGTGTATTTACAGAGAACAAGCTATGTTAAATCATTTTCACAAACTTTTTTAATATAAACTTTACAAAATGTCACTAACATCTTAAAGTGTTAGTGACATTTACAGTGTAAGATGTTAGGAAAGGGTAAATGTTTTGAAAAGTGGAGCAGCTTTTTAACTTAGGCTTCACTGTAAATGACAGAACTAAAGTGTTCATTCAAGAGCCGTTCCTTTTCCTGGAATGTAGCACATCTTAAATACACTCCCTCTTGATTCCTCTAAAAACAACAGCTAGCTACACTCTGTATTTCTTTGTTCCATCCCCTTTAGATCTACAGTTTGAAGATGGGTGTGACAAATGTGTGTGAGCTGACAGGTCCCATTCACTGAACAGACACATGTTGTACAGATCTGAGCGCAAACGAGTTGCAGTTTTGAGGAAGGGAAACTTAGACAGTCGCTGTCACTAGGAGGTGAAATGGCGCAGAGAGGAGTTCAGCTGGACCGAGAGATAATTTGCTGTTCGATATGTCTGGATCTACTGAAGGATCCGGTGACTGTTGCCTGTGGACACAGCTACTGTATGAACTGTATCACAACTCACTGGGATAAAGAGGATGGGAAGGAAATCTACAGCTGCCCTCAGTGTAGAAAAGCCTTTACCCCGAGGCCTGTGTTGGAGAAAAGCACCATGTTAGCAGCTTTAGTTGAGGAACTGAAGAAGACTGGACTCCAAGCTGCTCCTGCTGATCACTGCTACGCTGGACCTGAAGATGTGGCCTGTGATGTCTGCACTGGGAGAAAACTGAAAGCCATCAAGTCCTGTCTGTTCTGTATGGCCTCTTACTGTGAGAAACACCTCCAGCCTCATTATGAATCTCCTGCTTTTAAAAAACACAAGTTGGTGGAGCCCTCCAAGAAGCTCCAGGAGAACATCTGCTCTCGTCATGATGAGGTGATGAAGATGTTCTGCCGTACTGACCAGCAGTGTATCTGTTATCTCTGCTCTGTGGATGAACACAAAGGCCACGACACAGTGTCAGCTGCAGCAGAACGGACTGAGAGGCAGAAAGAGCTCGAGGTGAGTCAGAAAACCATGCAGCAGAGAATCCAGGATGGAGATAAATATGTGAAGGTTCTTCAACAGGAGGTGGATGCTATCAATCGCTCTGCTGATAAAGCAGTGGAGTATAGTGAGAAGACCTTCACCGAGCTGATCCGTCTCATCCAGAAAAGAAGCTCTGATGTGAAGCAGCAGCTCAGATCCCAACAGGAAACTGAAGTGAGTCGAGTCAAAGATCTTCAGGAGAAGCTGGAGCAGGAGATCACTGAGCAGAAGAGGAAAGACGCTGAGCTGAAGATGATGTCACTCACAGAGGATCACAACCAGTTTCTACAAAATTACTCCTCACTCTCAGATCTCAGTGGGTCTATAGAGTTACCCAGCAACAACAATCGTCCTGTGACCTACTTTGAGGATGTGACAGCAGCTGTGTCAGAAGTCAGAGATAAACTACAGGACGTTCTGAGAGGGACATGGACAAACATCTCACTGACGGGGACTGAAGTGGACGTTTTACTTCCGCAACCAGAGCCCACGACCAGAGCTGACTTCTTAAAATATTCACGTGAACTCACACTGGATCGAGACACAGCAGGGAGATATATGTTATTATCTGAGGGGAACAAAAAAGTAACATACAAGGGTCAACAACAGCATTATCCTAGTCACCCAGACAGATTCAGTGGTTATCCTCAGGTTCTGAGTGCAGAAAGTCTGACTGGACGTAGCTACTGGGAGGTGGAGTGGACAGGGTATGAAGTTGAGGAAGCAGTCGTATATAAGAATATCAGAAGAGAAGGAAGGTGCAATGGATCTAGATTCGGACGAAATAACAACTCTTGGGCATTAAGTTCTACTACACGCGAGCATACATTCTGGTACAACTGCCGCAGTACTCCCCTCTCAGGTTGCCCTCTGCCCTCCGGAGACTCCTTCAGAGTAGGAGTGTACCTGGATCACAGTGCAGGTATTCTGTCCTTCTACAGCGTCTCTGAAACCATGGAGATGACTCTCCTACACAGAGTCCAGACCACATTCACTCAGCCTCTCTATGCTGGAATTAGTCTTGGAACTTGGGGATCCACTGCTGAGTTTGTTAAAATCAAATAGAGAGAAGTCATTTGAGAAACAGTGGGTTACAGAGGGGTTAAAGGGTTGTTGAATACTTTTATGGATGGATTTGTATTTTGGTTTTTGCATAGGTCATAAGAGAGAAAGCACACCTTCATTTATCCTAGATATATTTTCAGAGATATTTGTACATTTGTTAAGAAATCTATCGTCATATTTACTTTTATTTGGTTTGCAGACAAAACAGTTGTTCTAATCTAGGTACAAATGAGGAAGTATGAGGTTTTATAAAAGTGTTATTATCATGATTATTATCAATGAGGAGATTATGTTTTTATTTTCTTTGACATAGCTGAGATTCTGCTCTAACAAACTGCTTGTGTGGTTGAAGTGACTCTGTACATGAAATTATTGAACAAGACTGATTTAAACAAAGACTATGGGTTGTGTTATCAAAGTTTTATATCCTGAATAAAAAAACAGAAAAAAGTGTTTTCTTGTTGTTTTTATTCCAGGTTTTCATCCAAAAGCTGCTGGAGAACATTTGAGAGTTTAACTGAGGAATGTTTCCTCCTTTCCAATCTAGTCCTGTGTGTGTCTGTCTCTGTGTGAGTGTCTGGCTCCCCCTGCTGTCTATAATTTTATAAACAGTGCAAGCTACATTGAATTAGTTTTGCAAACATTTTAATATGAACTTCACTAAAATGTATTATATACTTGTTTATATGCTACGATTATGTTGATATAATTAATGTGTGTAACATTTTCTAAGAATGCAGATTTTAGAGAAACTAGGAACAACAACTGCAAACAACATTTGGGAGTGGTCTTATTTCCATTTTTCAAAGTTGCACTAAGCAATTCTTGGTATTTCAACTTCAAAATAAGAATATTAAGTATAAAACTAAAAAACATATACTTAAAATACTGCAACGATTATATTAAATCTGAATATTCTTGTTTCCTAATAAGAAAAATTGATGATAGAATCCTAAACAGACAACATATGTTCTCCTAAATTGTATATTTTTCAATTTCAAGAGGGTTTGTAATTAATCCTCAACTTACAAATTCATCTGAAACGGTCATGATTGGGGTTTCTAACAGTTGTGGTTGATTTATTTCACCATCACATGTAATGTTATTGCACGCTTTACAGTACAGAAGTACTTTAAGAATTATTTAATAATCAAAATAATATCCATATAAAATGCTGCATTCAGTGAAATCAGAATCAACATCAGAAAGACAAACTGTCTGAAAGCAACAACATTTTCAGTCTAATTTTAAATCATTAAGAATGAAAAGTTTATGGTTGGAGGAGATTATTGTTGTCCCTGAGAAGTGTTCTCAGTCGTCACACGAACAGTAAGTTACTCAGCTTGATGAGAATACTATTTTAAAAGTTGAAACTATTTTCTACAATATTTCCCATGTGACCTAAATGCAGCATTGGTATGACAGGGTTTGACTCCTGTGTTGTTTAAAGCTGCCAAATGCTCACCGAGTGTTTACATGTCTTTCTGCAGTGAACAGGTCAACAACTGAACTGTGAGAACTGATACCCAACACAAGAGGGCGCCGTCATACTGCTAACCAGGGATGTAGTGCCGTTTGGAGATCCTCTGCCATTTTAGTAAGAGCATGTTTTTACCATAGATAGTAGGTTTAGTAGGTTAGATAATAGGTTTTTACATGATTGTAAACGGAGTCAAACAACTGAAAGTGGAGATACAATCTCTGAGTGCCTTTTTAAAAAAAGAGTCAGTTATTTATGTGAAGTTAAGGAAGACATCAATAGATTCTCCAACATGTTTCATACTACTGACAAATTCTAAAAGGGATCCAGTGACGGTCAAAGGTTGGAATTTATCAAGAGTGTCTTGTGTGTTGCTTGATAAGATAAGTTGTTAAATTTCACCTCCATTTCCTATACGCATTCTCTCAACAGCACTGCTGCAGAGAAGTTACATGATGTTAATATCTTCCAGCTTTTGCAGAGTCCCCCCCACCCCACACAAAGAGGGGCCACCAGATGAATGTACGCTTTCTTATTTACGTGTCATGCCCATCTAACAAATAATTACATGACATCAACACAAAAGAAATGTCATCCCCAATTTCCGGTCCAATATCCACAGGCAACATACTGTTCTTTTTACAAAAGAAAGAAAAGGAAGGGAGAAAGGAAGTCACTTATAGTCAGAAATTCATCAATACATGTCTTCTTTCTATTAGCCCATGCTTGTTCTCCTTAGTCTGCAATTTAACATTTTGAGGATTTTACTTTATTATACCCTCCTTTATTTCCACTGCAAGTTATCCTTGTTTTACAAAAGTATTTTGGTTTCTTTCTATAAAGTTAAATGTTATGAAATGTGGAGCAGGTGTTTAACTGAGGCTGTAAATGACGAAACAATAGTGGGAATTCAAGAGCCGTTCCTACTCCTGGAATGTAGAAAAACTTGATTACGCTCTCTCTTCTTTCCTTCCTGTTGTTCCCTCCCCTCCATATATACAGTGTGAA
The DNA here is from genome assembly GCA_026929865.2 of Hyperoplus lanceolatus. Classification (NCBI taxonomy): domain Eukaryota; kingdom Metazoa; phylum Chordata; class Actinopteri; order Uranoscopiformes; family Ammodytidae; genus Hyperoplus; species Hyperoplus lanceolatus. The sequence goes on from CM049406.2 coordinate 4,299,276, forward strand.
GATGGGTGTGACCAACATATCATAGCTCAAACTGGTTGCAGTTCAGAGGAATACAAGCTCAATCAGTCACTAAGAGATACAATGGCACCGATCGAAGTTCAGCTGGACCATGAAACTTTCTCTTGTTCGATCTGTCTGGATCTACTGAAGGATCCGGTGACTGTTGCCTGTGGACACAGCTACTGTATGAACTGTATTAATACCCACTGGGATGAAGAGGATGACACTGAAAGCTACAGCTGCCCTCAGTGTAGGCAGGCCTTCGAACCGAGGCCTGTGTTGGTGAAAAGCACCATGTTGGCAGTTTTAATGGAGGAACTGAAGAAGACTGGACTCCAAGCTGCTCCTGCTGGACCTGAAGATGTGGCCTGTGATGTCTGCACTGAGAGGAAATTGAAAGCCCTCAAGTCCTGTCTGGTCTGTATGGCCTCTTACTGTGAGAAACACCTCCAGCCTCATTATGAATCCTCTGCATTTAAAAAACACAAGCTGGTGGAGCCCTCCAAGAAGCTTCAGGAGAATCTCTGCTCTTGTCATGATGAGGTGATGAAGATAGTGTCCACTGCAGCAGAAAGGACTGAGAGGGAGAAAGAGCTTGAGGAGGGTCGACAAAAAATCCAGCAGAGAATCCAGGACAGAGAGAAAGATGTGAAGCTGCTTCAACAGGAGGTGGAGGCTATCAATCGCTCTGCTGATAAAGCAGTGGAGGACAGTGAGAAGACCTTCACTGAGCTGATAGGCTTCATCCAGAAAAGAAGCTCTGAGGTTAAACAGCAGGTCAGATCTCAACAGGAAACTGTAGTGAGTCGATTGAACGAACTTCAGGAGAATATGGAGCAGGAGATCGCTGAGCTGAAGAGGAAAGACGCTGAGCTGAAGATGCTGTCACTAACAGAGGATCACACACAGTTTCTACACGACTACCCATCACTGTTACCACTCATTGAAGCTACACACTCATCCAGCATCAACATCCGTCCTCTGAGCTTCTTTGAGCATGTGACAGCAGCTGTGTTAGAAACCAGAGATAAACAACAGGACATTCTCAGAGAGACATTGACAAAAATCTCACTGAGAGGTACTGAAGTGGAAGTTTTGCTGTCACGACTAGAGCCCACTACCAGAGATGATTTCTTAAAATATTCATGTGAAATCACAATGGATCCAAATACAGTTAATTCACAGCTGTTATTATCTGATGGGAACAGAAAAGCCACAATAACAAGAGAATGTCAGTCTTATCCTGATCACCCAGACCGACTGAGTTATCGTAAGGTCCTGAGTAAAGAGAGTCTGACTGGACGTTGTTACTTGGAGGTTAAATACAACGCGCAACAGGAAGGAGTTTATATATTAGTCGAAGGCATGAATAAAGGTAGATTTGGAGACAATGACTCATCTTGGGAATTAAATTGTAAAAATGATGGTTGTACATTTTCATACAAGGGAGTCTGTTATCCCGTCTCAGGTCATTCCGTTTATGACGGCCAAAGAATAGGAGTGTACCTGGATCACAGTGCAGGTCTTCTGTCCTTCTATGACGTCTCTGAAACTATGACTCTCATTCACAGACACCACACCAGATTCACTCAGCCTCTCTATGCTGGAGTTCGGTTTAAATACTGGTATGGATCCACTGCTGAGTTCATTCAACTCAAATAGAAGTCATTTAAGGGACAGTAGGTTAAACTCTGTGTTTTGACCCTAAAACTTAGTTTGTGTCCTGCTTGTTGCTGAGAGCCCATTGTTGTGGCATTTATTCACTGCGTATCAGCTGTCAATCATACATGATGGGCGGGACTTTGACATTTTCTCTTTTGTTGTTGTGTAAATGTTTGAGTGTCTTTAGGGGGCGCACCTTCCCATGCCTGTTAGACCATGGAGGCTATCACTGCTCATGATGACTTTAGTTTAGCTGAACTCACATTTCTCTGCATGAACAATGAAACTTGTTTAATATTTGTATTGATGTATTCGTAGTTTATTGTTTCTCTTCTACTGTATGGGTCTTAAGACAGAAAGGACCAGACCGTGCGTTATCCTCCATATTTGGTTCTAAGCACATTGTACATTTATAAAAAACAAAAAAGAAAAGAAAAAAAGAATCTATAATAACATTAAGATGTATTTGTTTGGTTGGCAAAATGTTGTTCTAATCTAGGTAAATGAGTAACTGAGGTTTTATAAAAGTTGTATTATCATGATTATTATCAATGAGGAGATTACATTGTATGTTCTTTGACATAGCTGAGATTCTGCTCAAACTAACTGCTTGTGTGGTTGAAGTGAATCTGTACATGAAATCATTGAACATACTTTACTGATGGGATGTGAAAATGTATATCCTGAATAAACAAAGAAAAAAGTGTTTTCTTGTTGTTTTTATTCCAGAGTTTAACTGAGGAACTTTTCCTCCTTTGCATTCAAGTCCAGTGTTCATGTTAACTAATATCTGTTTGTTTGTGTGTGTGTGTGTGGCTCCCTCTGCTGTCTCTAATTTTAAAAACAGAGTGCCAACTAGATTTAATTAGTTTTGCAAACATTTTAATATGAACTTTACTAAAATGCATTATATGTTTATATGCTACGTTTATGTTGATAATTAATGTGTGTAACATTTTCAAAAAAATGCAGATTTTTGAGACATTAGAAACTACACCTGCACCTTTGGAAGAGGTCTTATATACATGACCAAAGTTGCACCAAGCGATTCAGTTTGACCATAAATCTTGATATTACCATTTCAGATTAAGAATATTTTATGTTGTATTTAATTATAAAACATAAACTTAAAGGTGCAGTGTGTAATATGACATCATCAAGAAAGCTCTACAAAGTTCTAGAATACAACGCTCCCTGGGTATCCCCACCCCCTTTCGAATAATAACAGAAGCTACAGTGGCCTTCAAGGACAAGAACAATTCTAAATGTTAAACAATGCACCTGATGGCATTCAAACTATGAGACTTTCAAGATGGCGGCACTAGGCCTTGGTCCAAAATATGCAGAAATATGGACATATATGAGACCCTTTCTAAGGGAAAAAATAATAATTCAAAACATTTTTTTCAGCTATTATACACTAAATTAAATGTACTTATGGATATTATAATTACTTTCTACAAAATCTGCTAGGAAATAAAACCCAAAATTCTACACACTGCAGGTTTAAGATATTGCAAAGATTATATCAAATCTGAATGATTTCTCGTTTCCTGACGAGAAAGGTGATTATAGAATCTTAAACAGAAAAGACTTGAATTGTGTTTGATTATATTTTTAATTTATTTTGATTGTAATTATTTGCATCTAAATCAGCCATGACGCTTTCTCGGCCAGGTCATTCTTGGAAGAGATTTTAATCTTAATAAATGTTACCTGGTTAAACAAAGAACATTGATTAGGGTTCCTGACAGCTGTGGTTGATCTATTGCACCATCACAGCTGAAGTTACTCCACCTTTTCCAGTACAGAAGTAATTTAGGAATGATTTTATAGTCCAGTCTAGTTATAGTATCATACTATCAATTTGGAATGCTGCACTCAGTGAAATCAGAATCAAAGGAATTGACACCTGAAAAGCAACATGTTCATTCTTCACTTAAATCATTAAGGCCCGGGCCACACATCAAGCGTCTACTGCGTGTCTGCATCTGCCTTTTCTTTCTGAGACCGTGTTAACAGACTACAGCAGCCATACTCTCCAATTCACCTCAGGAGGCTCGCCGAAAAATAATAGCAGCATTCTTGTTAAACAAAATCTAGCTGGCTTATGATTTCCCCCCCTGAACAATTGATGGTAAACTGAGAAAGCTGATGCATAACGTGGTCAAAAAGAAAAACACGCAATTACCGCAAACACTCAAAATGTGCAATTTGTAATTTTGTATATTACATATTTACTCAGGGAAGATTTGTTGATCACAATTTATACATATTAAGACAATACAATGAAAAAAGCTTACTTCCTTATGATATAGCCTAATAGGCCTACATTAGTTAAAACTTATTTATTTATTTAACTTTTATTTATCCTCGCGAGACCAAAACAACCTGATTCCAAGGCAGCTGCCATACCCAAGTTACGTGTTGCACTTGCTAACTTGGAACGTTAGTCAAAATATACTATGAAAAATAACCAAGATTATGATTTATTTTAATTTAACTTACAATACAAGGTAGGCTATATTAGACGCATACCATAGGCTATATGTTAGTAGGCAATTTTATATTACAATTTCCTGTTATTTAAAACAAATTATAACCTCGGGACTTTTATTTTGAAGGCTGCCGTGTGATAACCATAATTTAAAGTACAATATGAAAAATAACCAAGATTATGATTTATTTTATTTTAATTGGCCTAACAATACATGTTATATTAGACACCTAACATCATAGGGTATTAGTAGATAGTAGGCCATTACAAAAACATTTTTAAGAAAATAATTTCCTCTGGACTTTTATTTTGAAGGCTCGTGTGTGACATATACAGGAAGTAAACAGTGTCTTCTGTTTCATGTCCTGTTTGACGCGAGTTGTATTCCTTCTTTATTGCACTCTTTAAATTGAATATAACGTTGTTACAGCTCCCCCAGCCATGAGTGCGGTTATTCCTCGCATGGAGCAGCTTTCTGCGAGAGTCATCCGGATTTTGGGCTGTAACCCCGGACCCATGACCCTGCAGGGAACCAACACTTACCTGGTCGGCACTGGGGAAAGGTGTTTAGAGTTTACTATGCTTAAAAATTTATCGCTAATGCTACAGTTATATCACATGTTTTTATGTTAGTGTTATATTAGTGGTGTGTGTGGACGACTATTTGACCTATAAAGTGAGAGATATGTCTGAGGTCAATTCAGCTGTCAGTAGCCTTTGCCCTTGTCTAGCGCGTGTAGAAAGGCAACCCGCCAAAGTCCATTCAAAATCTTCAGAATTGTGTTGTGTTTTCATTCTTATAGGCTCAAATACATAACGAATCAAGACTGCGTATGTATAATGAATTTCACTGGTTAATTCGGCATATAGCCTACAGTAGTTAAATTACCTTATGTTGGTACATGGCGATGATAGTATGCAAGTTGTAAGCTACATAACATTTTGCATATGTTGCATAGCCTACAATATTATTTACTAATAAGAACCCAACACAATTTTACTGCAACAAAACACAATCCTTATTCAGTAGAGTGTCTATGTGTTATGCAAAGTCAAAACACGAAAGAAAGAAATTAAAACAATAAACCTAGTAAAATGTGTAAATTAAGGCGCCATTAAGCCAAATTCCATTCAAAATCTTTACATTTTTTTTTGTGTTTTTAGTGAATTTCACTGTTTAGTTCGGCATAAATACTAAATATAAGGTATAAAGAATGTATGAAAGTTGCACTAGTAACATGTTGCATATCACAAACAATAGGCTAATACATAACCTACTGCAAAAATGTACTCTACACATTCATTGAACTATTCCTCATTATATTTCTAGCTTTTTCCTTATAATGAATTACCAAAATGTAACGATTTGTGTGTGTGTGTGTGTGTGTGTGTGTGTGTGTGTGTGTGTGTGTGTGTGTGTGTATATGTGTATATAAAATCTACCTCTGTGTACATATAAAGTAACTTGACTTGAACTTGATTTCTAGGCGAGTGCTGATAGACACTGGAGACGCCGCTGTGCCCGAATACATCAGCTCTCTGAAACAGGCTCTGAGTCAGTTCAACACGAGCATCCAGGAGATCATAGTCACTCACTGGCACCGAGACCACGTCGGGGGGGTGGAGGACATCTGCAGGGACGTCACTGGTAATAAGTTTAACGATTTATTTATTTTTTTAACCTTTATTTATTCAGGTAAGTCCCATTGAGTCCGTAGACTTTTTTTTGCAAGGGAGACCTGTTCCCATTTACACGTTACCATTCATTCACCGATAGCAGACGAGCTATCGACATTCACACGAGGCAAGACCATGTGGGCGGGTGGAAGACATTTGCAGGGACGTCACTGAAGAGGATAGGGTGCAGGGAATAGGTTTAACGACTTTGAAAACGGTTAGAAAATGGGACTGCAAATGAAAATGAGCTAACTCTGGTACTGCTAATGAGCTGTGCATTGTCCCTGCCAAATAAACAAATACATACATAAATAAAATATGGAACATTTAAAGGGTCAATTCTTTTTTTTCTCTCTTTTTTTAAACCTAAACCTCCTACGTGGAACTTTTACATTTTGATTATACAGTCTTATTTTTCCTTTGAAGATCATCGCAAATACAACACTATTTCTATACAGTTATTTTTATTGCTTTTGCCTAAGCTGAAAAAAAAATTGTATCTAGGTCAAAATAAGGACAGATACTCAATTGCCTTTTTGACTTTTTTATTTTTTGCTTAAAGGGACATTGTGTAACATTTTAAGTAATGTATTAGCTAAAATCAATATCCTCATTCATAAATATGTCCTCATTGGTGTAAAATCACCTCCGCCAATAATCTGAATTATCCTCCTGAGCGGAGAATTACAAATATTAATATTACATTTTGTACATTGAGAGGGTAAGTCTTATGGAGGCATCCATGTTTTTGGAATGTCATCAGGTGCATTGTTTAAAATTTAGAATTGTTCTTGTCCTTGAAGGCCACTGTATCTTCTGTTATTATTCGAAAGGGTTGGGGTTACCCAGGGAGCGTTGCATTCTAGAACTTTCTAGAACTTTCTTGATGATGTCATATTACACACTGCACCTTTAACATTTAGCTTTAATTTAAACAATGTCTTAGAAAGATTTTAAGTAGAGTAGGCCGTGCTAGTTGTTTATTTATTTGTTTAGCTTTTTGTGTGTTCACTTTTTTGTTTGTGTGTTTCTGTTCTGTAAACAAAAAATCAAAAATAAAGTGTTTAAAAAAAAAATACTCTATTGCCAAGCAGAGAGTGTTTTTTCATCTTGTGTGTGTGTGTGTGTGTGTGTGTGTGTGTGTGTGTGTGTGTGTGTGTGTGTGTGTGTGTGTGTGTGTGTGTGTGTGTGTGTGTGTGTGTGTGTGTGTGTGTGTGTGTGTGTGTGTGTGTGTGTGTGTGTGTGTGTTGCGCCCTGCAGGTCCTGAGGTCCTGGTCAGTAAACTGCCTCGCTCGAGCCCCGTCACAGAAACAGCCGGAAACAAAAGCTTCACTTACCTCAAGGATGGAGACGTGGTTCGAACGGAGGGCGCCACACTCAAGTTAGTTTACTTTTCTTTTTAAAGATACTTTTTTTGGCATTTTCAAGCTTTATTAGTTGGTGCAGAGTTGAAATGGGGGGAGAGAGAGAGAGACAGAGAGAGAGAGGGGGGGAATGAAATGCAGTAAAGGTCCACGGGTCGGACTTGAACCTGCGACCACTGCAACGAAGGCCAGAGCCAATATGGTACGCGCTCTATCCACTACGCCACCGGAGCGCCCTGTCAGTTCACTTTTAATGCAAATTTAATCTGGAAACAATATTCATAATACTATTATCATTAAAAAAAAAATATATCTCAAGATGTAAATCCACAATATTTGTTGAAATTTATTGAAATGTTGTGGTTTAAAACCCCCTATATATCTATGGGTAACTATGGGTGTTACATGAAGCCCGCAAAAAGCTGGGCCACATTTGGATTTGATTGTGATATATAAAGGAAAAACAGGACGTTAGTGTGCACTGTTTAAATAATCTAATATTGTGGTGGTATTACTTTATGTATTAATTCAGTAGGTTGGCCTTCCACATGAATCCTATGCACACTTTTATATATATGAGGGAACTTTCTGTAGTATACTTGGTTCCTATTACATCACTGAATTAAAGGTGCATTTCTCCGACCACGAAGGGACTCGAACCCTCAATCTTCTGATTCGAAGTCAGACGCCTTATCCATTAGGCCACGCGGTCATTTAGTGTCCTATTGTGTTCCTACTCAGTTGTCACCAGTTCTAGACTCGAGTAACTCCTGACTGCAGCTTGCAGGTCGAGGAGGAGTTTAAATGTGGACAGGGTTAAACGTTTAACCCTGCTCGAAGAATGTGCGATGCACGTAGCCCGTGACTGTAGGTTGTGAACCAGCGGGGAGTTCTGAATGAAGTGCGGCCATTGGCCCTACATTTTTAACCAAATAGTAGCCTATTTCTGTGTGTGAGATTGGGTGTGTGTCTCCCTTTTCTAACCTCTCCCTGTCACCTTACCCTAACCCTAACCACCGAGCTGTGATGCCTGAACATAATCGCCAATTTCAGGAAAACATAGGGCTGTGGTGGGACCAACAGGCTGTGGGAACATATTGATGACACCGACCAACACCGACAAAGAGTCACGGTTAGCGGCGCTGGGTTGAAGCGTACGGCCGGGGGAAAAAAAAGTACAAGAAAAAAAGAAAGGAAGATAAAAGATAAGAAGATGGAGCAACACGTTGCTGTTTTGTTATTTTTTTATTTTATTTTATGCAATCTCTGAAAAAAACGCAATGAATCTTGGGATATGTTGGGCCACGAAGGATCCATCTGTTGCAGCCTTCAAAACTGTGAAACGAAGGCTGCATTTCTCGGCCGCATATGAGGAGCCTTGCAAATGGAACAACCTTTGCGCGCCGCTATAACGCAATCGGTCTTCAAATGCAGCCTTCCTAGGCTGCAACCCCTGGATTGAGATTCAGCTTCTGAGTGCTTAGTTCATTCACACACACACACTGTTGTTATTTTATTTTATTCCTCAGGTATGCTGCTTTTGCTTGCACAGTAAAAAGTGCTGGGTTGTTTTTGTAAACACATTGCTGGGTTTTGGGTTTGGGGCACTTTAAACACAACAAGCCTGCAAAAAGCTGGGCCACATTTGGATTTGATTGTGATTTTATAAAGGCAAAACAGGACTTTAGTGTGCACTGTTTTGTGGTGGTATTACTTTATGTATTAATTCAGTAGGTTGGTCTTCCACATGAATCCTATGCACACTTTTATATATGAGGAAACTTTCTGTAGCATACTTGGTTCCTATTATCTCACTGAATTAAAGGTGCATTTCACCGACCACGAAGGGACTCGAACCCTCAATCTTCTGATTCGAAGTCAGACGCCTTATCCATTAGGCCACGCGGTCACACAGGGCCCCATTGTGTTCCTTCAACGGAATGCACTCAGGAATGTGCACACACACACACACTTTTACGTATAGGCACACACACGTGCACACACACACACACACACACACACTTTTACACACGCCTGGGCACACTAATGACGACTAATGTGTATTTGAATGTGTGAATGTTGAATGTATACTGTATTTAAAAAAAAATTATTGATTGTAAAAAAAATAATAATAATAATCTTAAAAAAGGTATTTGAGCAGAGAACCATGTATTTATTCTTATATTTTCCCCCCAGAGTGCTGTTCACGCCGGGGCACACAGACGACCACATGTCCCTGCTGCACACACACACTTTTACACAGGCACGCATGCACACACACACACACACACTAGCACACACACACACTAGCACACACACACACACTCTTACACACAGACACGCACACACACAAGTGCTCACAGACACACATTTGATTTTTTTTCTATTATTAAATTAAATCTATTAAATTAAATAAAAATAAAATTTGTATTTTATTTTATTTTTTTATTGCATTTCATTGTTAGCAAAGAACCACTGTAATCATACCTAGTTCCCCCCCCCCCCAGAGTGCTGTTCACCCCGGGGCACACAGACGACCACATGTCCCTGTTGCTGGAGGAGGAGCGCGCGCTGTTCAGTGGAGACTGTATCCTGGGGGAGGGGACCGCCGTGTTCGAGGATCTCCACGACTACATGAAGAGTCTCAAGATTCTACTGGACTCTCAGGCCGAACTCATTTACCCCGGTGAGTGCAGGGAGCTACGCACACACACACACGCGCACACGCACACACACACGCACACACACACACACACACACACACACACACACACACACACACTGGCACTATTCACTATGTTTAGTTTTAATCTGTTTATATTGTCTGTTTGTATTAGTCTGTCATTGTGTCTGTCATTGTTATCAATAAAACAGAGAGCTACAGACTGGCACATTTTTTTTTAAAGATTATTTTTACTTTATTAAACAGCTTTTGAGACGCTCGCATCATGTACTATGCACATTGAATGTTTAATTTTTTATCTTTTTATATTGTCTGCTTTTTTTTTTTTTTTTTTTGTGCGGCCTCATACTGTATACCCCGGTGAGTGGGGTAAACACACACGCTGTGGGTTACTAGAGATTTACCTAACCACACAGCACTGCATACATTTTTATATGATTCCAAAGGCATTTATTTGTGCTGTCTTGAACTGTTTCAAAACACGAGTTTAGAAGCATAATAATAACATAAATACCAATTGACAACTCGTTCATAAGGTTTTTAAAGTAAATATTTAAAATAAAACCTGATTAGCTTGATCAGACTATGGAATATGGATCAGAACGTGGATCAGTGACGTCTTCCTGATATCCAATAGGTGAATTACGGCGTATGTGCACATGTACCGATACTGTTATGGATTGGTCCCATCTTTATATACTATATGCACCCGGTACAAATACTGGATCGTGTTGGTTCCATTTCTATGAGATACACTATCTATTGATGGTAGCTAACGTCCTACTCATACTAAAAGCCCTACTAACGTCCTACTCACACTAAAAGCCCTACTAACGTCCTACTCATACTAAAAGCCCTACAAACGCCCTACTCATACTAAAAGGCCTACTAACGTCCTACTCATACTAAAAGCTCTACTAACGTCCTACTCATACTAAAAGCCCTACTAACGTCCTACTCATACTTAAAGCCCTACTAATGTCCTACTCATACTAAAAGCTCTACTAACGTCCTACTCACACTAAAAGCCCTACTAACGTCCTACGTCCTACTCATACTAAAAGCCCTACTAACGCCCTACTCATACTAAAAGGCCTACTAACGTCTTACTCATACTAAAAGCCCTACTAACGTCCTACTCATACTAAAAGCCCTACTAACGTCCTACTCATACTAAAAGATGGAAAGGCTTTTAGGATTTTTTTTCCCAATCTTAATTTAGAAATGCTGCCTAGTGCAACCTCGCTCTGATCTACTGGGAGTTGTGGGGTATTTATGGCCAAGAGCACCTTAGTGTTGGTAGCACCCTATGGGGGGCAGTGGAGGAATAACTGCCTCTCTCAAGGGCACCTCAGAGGGGAGGGACTCCTGGAGGGGAGTCATAATTCCACTAGACACTACCACTGCTCTTTCACACTCCTACAGTACACAGATATCGTGGTAGTCCAGAACCAGTTGACGCCTTGACTTTCCGCTCACCAATTTACTTTTTCAGATTAAAACAATACATGTACTTAAAATCAGTTTTAGGGCTGCAAAAAACAATTGTTGTAAAGTCATTGAGATTTGTGGACATAACCCTGTGTGTGTGTGTGTGTGTGTGTGTGTGTGTGTGTGTGTGTGTGTGTGTGTCTGTCTGTCTGTCTGTCTGTCTCTCTCTCTCTCTCTCCCTCTCCCTCTCTCTCTCTCTCTCTCTCACACTCTCTCTCTCTCTCTCTCTCTGTGTCTCTCTGTCTCTCTCCCTCTCCCTCCTCTCTCTCTCTCTCCCTCTCCCTCTCCCTCTCCCTCTCTCCCTCTCTCTCTCTCTCTCCCTCCCTCTCTCTCCCCTCTCTCTCCCTCTCCCTCCTCTCCCTCTCCCTCTCCCTCTCCCTCTCCCTCTCCCTCTCCCTCTCCCTCTCCCTCTCCCTCTCCCTCTCCCTCTCCCTCTCCCTCTCCCTCTCCCTCTCCCTCTCCCTCTCTCTCTCTCTCTCTCTCTCTCTCTCCTCTCCCTCTCTCCCTCTCCCTCTCCCTCTCCCTCTCCCTCTCCCTCTCTCTCCCTCTCCTCTCTCCCTCTCTCCCTCCTCTCCCTCTCCCTCTCCCTCTCCCTCTCCCTCTCCCTCTCCCTCTCCTCTCCCTCCCCTCTCTCTCCCTCCCTCTCCCTCTCCCTCTCTCTCTCCCTCTCCCTCTCCCTCTCCCTCTCCCTCTCCCTCTCTCTCTCTCCCTCTCTGTAGGTCATGGGCCCGTGGTAGAGAATGCGTCCTCTAAGATCAGTTTCTACGTGAGCCACCGGGAGCAGCGAGAGCATCAGATCCTCTCAGCCATCCAGAGCGGAGCGGGGAAACCTTTCTCCTCCATGGAACTCGTCAAGATGGTTTATAAGGTCTGGATTTAAACCTGTTTTATTTGGGGGTGGGGGGGGGGGGGGGGGGTTAACCTTTATTTATACACGTAAATCCAATTGAGACCGGAGACTCTTTTGCAAGGGAGACCTGTTCCCATTCCCACGTTACCATTCACAGAGCCCGTCAAGATGGTTGATAAGGTCTGGACGTAAACCTGTTTTATTGTTTGTTTTAACATTTATTTATACAGGTAAATCCCATTGAGACCGGAGACTCTCCCTTGCATTCCAAATCACATACTTTTTATTTTCACTACGCTACATACTAAAGTACAGAAGAGTTTTAGGGCCACAGACAGGAGAGAGAAAAAAAAACAGATAAGATGTGTTTTTATTTTGTCGGGAAATGTCAAGAATAAAGACGAATACTCCAAATGCTATGAGTTAGTGCATTTATGTATTTTCAGCATACTACAATTGACGTGCATCTTCTGTGCTGTATTGGGACATCCTAAACCTTTTTCTGGCTTACTAAATAGTAGGGACGTATGGGGATTGGAACGCAGGGTCTTTTTCAAGGGAGACCTGTTCCCATTTACACGTTACCATTCACAGAGCTTGTCTGGACTTAAGGTGTGGACTTAAACCTGAATTGCTTTGATGCTTTCTACAGCTTTCTCCAGTTTGTTAAGGGTTGTCCAACTGTATCTGCATTAACTTGAAAAGGTCAAAATAAACTTTTCAATGTGATCATTGAAGCTAAAACCAGTGGTGTAGTATTTGTATCTTAAAAAAAAATGTTTAAATCATGTCTAAAGCATATTATAAATGCTCAAAAATGTAAGAACTATTGAATAAAATCATACAAGTAATGTGTTTTTTTATGGTGGGTCTGAATCCCTGCCAATCAGACCAAATCATTTACGGGAGGCAGACCCAAACATTCTGTGTTTCCCGAACGGTACTAAATCAAAGTTTTTGCTTCTCCATGGTCTTAATACCATTAATAACATAGTCACATTGTAATACATTGCCTCATTGCCATGCATCCTGCCGTCTCTCTTTCACTCGCTTCCTAAACAAAAGAAAAATTATCAATCCCTTGTTATTGTTTATTCCAGGAAACTCCAGAACACCTGCACCAAGCAGCGAATGTGAACCTGGTGCATCACTTAAAGAAACTGGAGAAGGAAGGAAAGATCAGTCTCGGTATGTGACCTCTTTCTACACATGCAAACATAATGCCGGGATAATTTAAGAGCACCTGTTTTGGCTTAAAGGGGCACTGTGTAATACTTTAAGTAATGTATTAGCTAAAATCAATATCCTCATTCATAAATATGTCCTCATTGGTGTAAAATCACCTCTGACAATAATCTGAATTATCCTCCTGAGCGGAGAATTACAAATATTAATATTACATTTTGTACATTGAACAGGCAAGTCTCATGGAGACATCCATGTTTTTGGAATGTCATCAGGTGCATTGTTTAAAATTTAGAATTGTTCTTGTCCTTGAAGGCCACTGTAGCTTCTGTTATTATTCAAAAGGGTTGGGGTTACCCAGGCAGCGTTGCATTCTAGCACTTTCTTGATGATGTCATATTACACACTGCACCTTTTAAAGACAATTCCCAAAATTAAAATGGTCAATTCAATTTGTGCTCTAGGGTTCCGTCCTGTTTAAGTTTTTTTTATTTATTTTTTTTATCTTGTTTAATTGTATTTTCTTTTAACATCGATGTCAGGGGACTACAGATGAAAAATAGTCTTTTGGCTAATTCTGGCATTTGTAACCCATGTATGATCATGTGTTTTATTAATTTGCACTGTCCCCTCCCCTTCTTAAATGAACTGAATCGAATAGAATTGAAGTCATTCACAATGGGCCATGAAAAGTGATTACATGATGTTATTATTGGTCAATTTAGAAAGTTAGGCTCAAAACTCACTGACTTTACAATTTGCTATTTTTATTTCCTTCAGTGAGCGAGTCTTCAGCGAACACCAAATGGAAGAGTAACCTGTGAAGTCCACTGAGACAAGAAGAAATGCACTAGAACATCAAACACTTGGCCGTGAAGATGGACAATGCATTTGGGTTACAAAATCCAAAATGGCCACCTGTTCCCACGATGTTCACGATTGGACAACTTATATGTGATGATTGACGGTTATGTTGATTGACAAATTCTGATTAGGCGATGACACTGGTTGCCTTGGAGACTGAATTGACTCAAACTGTTTGAACTAACACCAACAGTGACACTCAAAAGGACAGAGCTGAAGCCTGTATCAGTATAAGTATGCTGCGTTTTAGACAACATTGGAAGTGATCATTGTTCAACCTACTAGGAAAATAACCCTGCGTTCCAATCCCCATACTATCTGCTATTTAATACGGTAGAAAGGAGATTTAAGATGTCCCGATTCTTGTGGCCAGATTTAGTATGGTTGGAAATACCCAGATGCCTACTACATCTGATCCGGCCGAGATTTTTAGTGTTGAAAACAGCATCCTATTTGGGGCGATTCTGACCCATAATCCAGTGCGCACCGGAAGTGACGTCACATCGACGGAGCCTCCATATGAAAACAAACGGCGATGCGAGACGGGTATAAAAGCAAGAGGCAAGATCAAGGCTCGCAACATAAGGCCAAAAAAAAAAAAAATGTCCGAAATTTGCTAGTACCAGAATGGACGAATTAACCCCTTCTAGATGGCATTTCCCCCCAAAACTTTAGCCTCTTAGGAAGCACTTACATTGACTTCAAACAAATACTAAAATTAACAGACTCTTAAAGGTGCAGTGTGTAATATGACATCATCAAGTAAGTTCTACAAAGTTCTAGAACGCAACGCTCCCTGGGTAACCCCAACCCTTTAGAATAATAACAGAAGCTACAGTGGCCTTCAAGGACAAGAACAATTCTAAATTTTAAACAATGCACCTGATGACATTCCAACTATGACACTTTCAAGATGGCGGCACTAGGCCTTGGTCCAAAATATGTAGAAATATGGATATATATGATATCCTTTCTAAGGGAAAAAAAAATATTCAAAACATTTTTTTCAGCTATTATGCACTAAATTAAATATACTTATGGATATTATAATTACTTTCTACAAAATCTGCTAGGAAATAAAACCCAAAATTCTACACACTGCAGCTTTAACTCCTAAACCTACGCACATAGAACATCATCCTATACTGCTTATTGACTACTGATATACCCATTTAAAGAGGGGAATTTGGTACAGGATTTTTGCTTTTGTCCTCATCCATTTCCCTTGGTATTTTGTGGGGAGTAATAGCCTATCTGGATTTGAGTTGTGGAACATTTTTAAGACATAATGTAAGATAAATAAATACGGTTAACAGTAGAGTCCTGATATAAATATGGTGTGTTCTCAGAGGACTGTTGATTGTAATAGATGACGGATTTTTATCATCTGCTTGCTGATTAAAAGATCTATTTAATTTAATGTCTTTGACTTGTCCGACGTTATTATGAAACTCTGGCTGTGTTGGGAAAGCCCTACTAACTTCCTACTCATACTAAAAGCCCTACTAACTTCCTACTCATACTAAAAGCCCTACTAACTTCCTACTCATACTAAAAGCCCTACTAACGTCCTACTCACACTAAAAGCCCTACTAACGTCCTACTCATACTAAAAGCCCTACTAACGTCCTACTCATACTAAAAGCCCTACTAACTTCCTACTCATACTAAAAGCCCTACTAACGTCCCACTCACACTAAAAGCCCTACTAACTTCCTACTCATACTAAAAGCCCTACTAACTTCCTACTCACACTAAAAGCCCTACTAACGTCCTACTCACACTAAAAGCCCTACTAACTTCCTACTCATACTAAAAGCCCTACTAACTTCCTACTCATACTAAAAGCCCTACTAACTTCCTACTCATACTAAAAGCCCTACTAACGTCCTACTCACACTAAAAGCCCTACTAACTTCCTACTCATACTAAAAGCCCTACTAACTTCCTACTCATACTAAAAGCCCTACTAACGTCCTACTCATACTAAATACAATAAAAGTATAACGCTATATAAAAAGCCCTACTCATACTAAAAGCCCTATTAACGACCTACTCATACTAAAAGCCCTATTTACGTCCTACTCATAGTAAAAGCCCTATTTACGTCCTACTCATATTAAAAGCCCTAATTACGTTCTACTCATACTAATTTTAACGTCAATTTGATTATGTTGTGGTAGTGTAGGCGGGTTTGTGTAGGCGAGAAATGCCCTGATGAGTACTTACTTTCGGGAAGATTTTGTGTATGGATCGATAGGATACTTTTCCTACTCATCTGCCCCACAATGCATTAGGTCTTTTCAAACGAAACAGAATTTTTTTTTTTTTTTTTTATTCTTTATTGCTTCTGTATACTTCAGTGTAAACAGTCCGACAAACCTCACTGCCTCTCGTTTTCAGAAATGCTGCATTACTTTGAGTCGGTCACTAGATGGCAGTATCTGCTCATTATATCACGAGATAACTTGTTGACAGTAGATTATTACAATGTATTTAAACTCAACAAATATATTTTGAAATGTATAAATATGAAGAATTCAACAATATTGAACCTTGACTGTGAGATGCATGTTTTATTTTTCTGAATAAAAATAATTAGAAGTATTTTTTATTGTAGATAATGCTAAAATCAAGCTGTATAATATATTTAAAAAAATACTGACATTAACCACTTACAAAATAGCTTAAGATAGCTAAATATCCCCTTAACTAAAAGGATAATTGGGGCATTGAAATGAATAATAACCAGATATGTTGTGTGAACTTTTGACGTGCTGTTGACTCCATAGTGAGTTTGGTCTGTTGTCAGAATGACTAGCAGCTCTGATGTAATCTCACTCTATCAGGGACTTTTTTTCATTCATACTTGAAAAGCTTTTTTTTGTTTTTTTCTCTGTTGGTGTTTCAGCAGAAACTAATTTTGAATCTGGGAGGTGACATTACTGGAAGCAACGATAGCCTAAGCCTCCCTCTTATCATAAAGAATGCTGCATTAGAACATATGATACATTTGGCTTTTTTTGCTTTCTTTATTTTTTTTATGTTTTTTTTTTCTTTTTTCATTGTATTGTGGAAAAAATTAAAATTAAAATATATATTGTTAAAAAAAGTTGCATTATGTTTCCTGTCAATATCAGTGAATATCTCTTCACTGTCTTGTCTGTCCGTCTGTCCGTCGGTCGGTCTGTCTGTCTGTCTGTCGGTCTGTATGTCTGTCTGTCCATCTGTCTGTCTGTCTGTCAGTCTATCCGTCTGTCTGTCTGTCTGTCTGTCTGTCTGTCTGTCTGTCTGTCTGTCTGTCTGTAGATCTGGAGATATTCACTGATTTGGACACAAAGTGATTTTGACAACAATCTATTTAGCCTAGTTAGTGTTTGCATCATAATTCTGAATCTGAACGGGTTAACTGATTTGAAAATGTTCATATTCACGTTTGAATTGAGCTGTTTAGAGCTGTCAGTAGCCTATAGCAGTGGTGTGTGTGTGTGTGTGTGTGTGTGTGTGTGTGTGAGAGAGAGAGAGAGAGAGAGGTGAGTGAGTGAGTAAGGGGAAGAGAGAGAGAGATAGAGAGACAGAGAGAGATAAATGGAGAGAGGGTGAGAGAAAGGGGGAGAGGAGCGACAGAGAGAGAGAGAGAAATGGAGCGAGGGTGAGAGAGGTAGAGAAATAGAGAGAGAGGGTGAGTGAGTGGGGAGTGAGAGAGAGAGAGAGAGAGAGATGCAGGCAGGCAGTGCAGTGTGGTAATGAGATGAGTGGAGGGGGGTGTACTGTTAAAGATAAACAGCCGAGAAGCCACTGACTGAACCATAGGAACATGGCGGCTCAAGCACTGGACGCTACTACAACTACCGTTGCTCTGTCCCTCTGACCAACCACACACACACACACACACACACACAGCGCATGGCTTGGCTTGGCACTGCACGGCAAACCATGGCACCCCAACTCTCAGGTAAGTTTCCCGTCAATGTTGTGTGTGTGTGTGTGTGTGTGTGTGTGTGTGTGTGTGTGTCAGCCCCACTTCTTTTCCACAACTCAACAATTCCACCCCAATGTTTATAAAAAAAAAAAACACCATATAGCGCTAATAACCTTGTTCTTTATGTGACTTTGACTTGTGTAAATTCAGCATATTCTACCGTGTGTGTGTCGCCTACTTTATAGTGCGACATTTCCGTTATCATGGAATTATAGAGGACAAATTGAGTCCGTGGTAGATTTTTTTTTGTAACCCTGTTCAAATAGCGAACAGATTAACTGTGTGTCGCCTACGTGTGTGGTTTGAAATGTAGGCTATAAAAACTTGACTGTCTGTAGGTTTTAAAGGCGAGATTCTCAGTAAAAACGATGTCAAAATTATTCTTTTCGCCGATTATCTGGCCAATTCAGTTGTCATTGAGGGGAAAGGTAGACTAAAAGTAAATGCTGAGTGTGCTTGTGTGTTTGTTTTATATGTTCAAACACTAGGTTATAACCTCTCAAACGTCCCAATCGCGACTTCGCTGTTTAACTTTAACGGTTTGGTGTGACAATCCTTCCTGATCAGCGCGAGCGACTAGTGAATCGTCAACCACCATTCTGTAACCTAGGCTACGTTCACATTCACGTCTTTATTTATTTCGTTGTCAAAGTAACATTTTACGACACTGATATTATAGCGTTAAAGTGAATTTTTAATGTTTAATAGCGTTTAAATGCGACCAAGGTGAATATATGGTTAATATTTTGACTTATTCCCGGCTTGATATCGCACTGACTGACTTCCTCAAACGGCTGAAGCGTCAAGTGTATGTGTGTAGCCTATCTCTACTGAATCATTTCAAAATAAAAGCACTTATTTTTAATTTTTTTCAATTCCTTCAATTGACCGTTTTATTATATGAAATTGCAAATATTTTGGGTTTGAAAGACTTTTAGTCCATGCGTAGGCCTTCCACAATGTGCCATGCTATTGTTTTGGGGCTGTCATAAAGTAGGCCTACTTTAATTTTAAAAACCAGTAGCCGCTTTGTAGGCTACATTGCACGCACAGCCAAAAAATATGGCTTGCATTTATTTCTTGTTTTTAAATTCCTTCAATTTACTCTTTTATTATACGAAGTTGCAGAGCTATCATAATTTTAAAAGCAAATGTAGCCAAACATGCTATTGTTTTAGCCTATTGCTATATCAGCCCACTTTGTCTTTGAGCACTGCACACACAGCCAAATAGATCGGCTAGTATTTGTACAAGCAACAAGTCTGTAGGTCTAGAATTTCAGTATTCTTTATAACAGTGTCTGACTCGAGTATTTTTGGTAGCCTAATATTATTGTTGTTTTCGTTTAGGCTATTGCTTTATTTTGATGAGTAAATCGTCCACTTTCCTGTCTCGTCCCTGTTTATTTTTGTGAATTTGACGCAGTTTACTGAACAGCCCTGGACACTAATGTGAAGTGGCGCATCTCTGCATAAATTATATTTTGTTTTCAGGTTAAAGGTGAACACATCCAATAATGAACAGACAATGAGAAAATGTATCCTAGAAAAAAATTGAAAATTGAAAATAATAATTGAATTTGAATTTGAATTTTTTTATTTTAATTCAGACATATCGAAAACAATTAAATGACTTCACAAAAATAAAAAAATAAATAAAATATAATTAAAAATATCTGTATTGGTGTGATATGCCTGAAAAGGAGCAGGAAGAAGTATATACTTATTTAATCCTACCCCTTTTCCATAGTAAAAACAATAAAAATATTTATTATATTAGCTTCTTGTATTCCATATAATCTCTATACAATTTATCTATACAATTGTCGATACTATATAGGTCCTACTCTAGAGAAATATACAAACGCAAACAGACAAGGTTTAGTCAAATAAAAACCTCAATGTAGCCTACATGTTGAACCTTTTATTTGATACTAGAAGACACGTTAAGTAAGCAACATAGCCAACAATCTAAAATAAAATAAAAAGAGCATTATTGTGTTTAAATACACCTAATTGTACGTTGTGGACCTTTTATTGATACAAGTAGCCTATGAAAGAAGACATATTATGTAAGCAAAATAGCCCAAAAAATAAAAAATTATCAGTATTTTGTCTGCTGTAGGGCTATGTGTGTCACCCCTTAACAAGCTAAACTGGTTGAAACTGGATAGAAGTT
The DNA here is from genome assembly GCA_026929865.2 of Hyperoplus lanceolatus. NCBI lineage: Eukaryota > Metazoa > Chordata > Actinopteri > Uranoscopiformes > Ammodytidae > Hyperoplus > Hyperoplus lanceolatus. Next base: position 4,319,709 of record CM049406.2, read on the forward strand.
GCAGTGACAGTTTCAGGGAGTTGTGTCTTTTATTTGGTGTTGTGCTTGTTTATCATACAGTAGAGAGTCTGTCAGTTTGCCCGTGTGACAGGTGCCGTCCGACTACTTTTATTTTCTGTGTTCCTTTTTTAAGCGCATTTGCTCTTTCCTCAAACAAAAAGTGAAATTTGTAAAGGATTGCAACATGTAGCACTGCAGCCTACTCCAGCTTCTGTTCTATGTTTACCTCTAGTGTGTGTGTGTGTGTGTGTGTGTGTGTGTGTGTGTGTGTGTGTGTGTGTGTGTGTGTGTGTGTGTGAGAGAGATTCCAGTTTAGTTTTCTGTTTAAGTTAAGGGTGGAGGGCGTTTTGTGCATCAACAAAGTTTACCAACAGGAAACAAACATTATGCAAGCCTTTTTTTTTTTTTTGTATTTTCTAGAAAAGCTCCCAATTGATTTCTATTGTGGGTTTTGTTTTGTTGAGCCCACAGACCCCACAAAGCCTGACTGTAAAATATGTATTAAATATATTTTAGGGTCCTTGGGTGCTATGAATGTAGGCTACTTACCACGGAGCCGACAGACATGCCAACATTTGAAAAAAAAATAGAGACAGGTTAGAGAATGTGGTAGATAACATAAATTAACTAAATTATAAGACAAACATTTTTTGTCACGACTTAAAGCTGCAGTGTGTAGAATTTTGGGTTTTATTTCCTAGCAGATTGTGTAGAAAGTAATTATAATATCCATAAGTACATTTAATTTAGTGCATAATAGCTGAACATTTTTGCTTGAAATATTTTTTTTTCCCTTAGAAAGGGTCTCATATATGTCCATATTTCTGTATATTTTGGACCAAGGCCTAGTGCCGCCATCTTGAAAGTTTCATAGTTGGAATGTCATCAGGTGCATTGTTTAAAATTTAGAATTGTTCTTGTCCTTGAAGGCCACTGTAGCTTGGGTGGCCTTAAAGGGACACTGTGTAACATTTTAAGTAATTAATTAGCTAAAATCAATATCCTCATTCATAAATATGTCCTCATTGGTGTAAAATCACCTCTGCCAATAATCTGAATTATCCTCCTGAGCGGAGAATTACAAATATTAATATTACATTTTGTACATTGAGCAGGCAAGTCTTATGGAGGCATCCATGTTTTTGGAATGTCATCAGGTGCATTGTTTAAAATTTAGAATTGTTCTTGTCCTTGAAGGCCACTGTAGCTTCTGTTATTATTCAAAAGGGGTGGGGGGGTTACCAGCACGAGGTATCCCCTTGGGGGGGGAGAGCGTTGCATTCTAGAACTTTCTAGAACTTACTTGATGATGTCATATTACACACTGCACCTTTAAAGGTGGAGTCAACAATTCTGGAGAACGTTTGTTTGTTGTCAAAATATTTTTTTGTCAACATCGTTGACTAATCATCCAGGGCATGTTGCTAGCTATATGGTGGCACACTTTGTTTAGATACCAGTTTACAGAGCCGAGGCTGTGAATTACAGTTTTTGCCTAATGCTTACACACTAATAGTGGTTGCTAGGCCCAAAGCATCACAACCTCTAACTTTGGTGACCATGCCCTAAACACAAGCACCAACCCTACTAACACAATAAGTGCTTTGCACTGTGGTTGAAATTCTCCAACACACTTCTTGCAAAACACTACTCACAGTGTTTTACATAAGACACATTGGTCAAAAAGGAAATCACCTGCAATCCTTTGGAAAACACATCTATTTAAAATACAAAACACAACTAAAATTGGAAAAGCACACAGATTCACACACATGAAAAATAAAAAATAAAGCTAATATAATACCAATCAGTGTTAGCCTTAGCATTACACATAGACCTCAGGTGAGCTCAGCTGCTTTGTGACACAGTAAGAGTCAGGGGAAGAGGACAAAAGAGAGCGGCAGGAGGACAATGTCAAAGGAGACAACAGAAGGAGACAGGGTCACTATAGTGGACCATAGATCATGGCCTAACAATATAGGAGGCTGGTCTGAGATTCCAGCCCAACAACACAATAGCTCCATAATTAGGACATTTAGACTGGATATCAGGAATATTTTTGCTGTTGCTTCTCAAAGGATGACATTGCATGTGATGTCGATGAGGCGATGTAGCCAGACGCAAACGGGAGGCGGTATCCAAAGGATTCATAATCCACTCGTCCCATTCCTTACAACACATCTTTTTTTTACTGTAATTGTTTCAGAGTTCATAGTGACACACTGAATTGCTTGTTGAACTGTGATCCTACCTATTCGTTGTGTTTTTTTCTTTTGTTGGCCAAAACCATGAAATTGCAATATAAACTTGTTTTCTTTTCTAATTGAAAATATAGTGGATCAATCTTTCCAAAAAATTCTGCAAAAGGTTTGATACGGCACGCAAGGTGATATTTCCCCCGTTGCTTGGCAAGGGAGGACATTGCCTGTGACGTGGATGGGGTGATGTGGTCAGATGCCAACAGGAGACAGGATTCATAGCCTAAAGGTCTTCCAATCATTCCCTTAGAACACTATGTTTTGTAGAACATTGTAGTTGTACCATTTCTTTTTTTACTTTTGCAAAAACCTGAAATGGCAAAATAAAATAAAAGATCTGAAGCTTTTACATTTTGTTTTCATGTGTCTAGATCAACTGTAGTGGATCAATCTTTCACAAAAAAAATCTGTATGAGACTTTTAAAGTCAAAAACCATCCAACGTACTGAATACAGCTGTGTTTTGCATAAAGCACATCTGTGTGTTGTTGCTGCTAGGAAAGAGTCATTCAAAGATGCATATGTGTATTGTTTT
>CM049406.2:4325000-4330000 GCA_026929865.2 Hyperoplus lanceolatus
ACGGTCAGCTTAACAGCAGCGAGCATGCAGCACCTTTCCTATGTGCAAACTGTAATGTAGAAGCTGACCTGGGGGCCAAGTCGAGCAGGTTGCATAACAACCGCTAATTTGGTTAGCTGGATTTGACAGCGGCTGTAATTCTCCAGCAACAGTGAGAGAGAGGGAGGGAGGGAGGGAGAGAGAGGGAGGGAGAGAGAGGGAGGGAGGGTGAGCGAGAGGGGGGTTGAGAGAGAGGGAGAGGGGGAGAGAGAGAGAGGTGGGAGAGAGAGAGGGAGAGTTAGAGAGAGAGAGAGGGGGGAGAGAGAGGGAGAGAGAGGGGGGGAAGGGGAGGGAGGGAGAGAGGGAGGGGGGAGAGGGGGGGAAGGGGGAGGGAGGGGGGAGAGGGAGGGGGAGAAGGGAGGGAAGGGAGAGGGGGGGAAGGGGAGGGAGGGAGAGAGGGGGGGAGAGAGGGAGGGAGAGGGAGAGAGGGGGGAAGGGGAGAGAGAGAGAGGGGAGAGAGTGAGAGGGAGAGACAGAGAAAGAGAAAAAGAGAGGGAGAGAGAGTCAGAGAGAGAACAAGGAGAGAGAGCGTCCACAGGCGTCCAGCTGGATAATACAAGCTAATAGCATAACAAGCTTTTGCAGAATAAACGTGGCCAACCCTAATCATGGTGTGGTGTTAATCACTGCTCTTTGGCCGGCAACATGACATCGCTGCTGAGATGGTAGAAAGGAGAGTTTAACAGTAAGAGAAGTACTGGTTGTTGATGCTTTTATTTGAGTTTGACAGATATGAATAGAGGTCTTACCAAAGGGGCCCAAACTGGACTTGACCCTCTGTTACCAACTTTGAGTAGACAGTGGAGCTTTCCTACACCCTCCCTACATCTATGTTGGCACTAAATGTGGGGCATGTGTGACCAAATGTCCATTCATCATACCAGGAGTGGGGTTCGAACCCACGAGGGCATTCACCCATTGGATCTTAAGTCCAACGCCTTAACCACTCGGCCATCCTGGTTGCCTCATATAATATCTGTAAGTCAATTTCGAGCACACACTAGGGAAAATAAAGCCAATTCGGCACTTAATATTGTTTCCAATCTTGTATATTGTCCCATTCATGAATCCTAATTCTTGAATTGGCTTGGTATATGACTGTAATGGTTTGTCCCCCTTTGTAAAAAAATAACGTTCCGATTTCTTACAAAATGTCTTCCACGTATTCTAGTTGTTGCTGAAGTTTTCATTACTTCTTACCTTCTATTTACAATCAGTATAGAAGAAACACATGCAAACATTTCTGAACCACTTGTGTACATGCAACCAGGTCTCACGGCATTTCGTCCTACAGTACACAGCATTTAATCTATTGAATCGTGTACACAAGGACACTTTTTTGAATTTATCGTGTTGGTCTGGTCCGAACTGAAACCAATGCATGTCAATAGGAGTAACTCTTGTCTTGTTCAAAAAATCGTCCTCGTGTACACGATTCAATAGATTAAATGTCGTGTATAGGACGAAATGCCGTGAGACCTGGTTGGTACATTCACTAATGTGTAGCCCACAGAAGCATAGAGTTCCCTGAGTAATCATTTGCACCAAAAACCCACCAATGCAGAAATAATTGTAGCATGAAGAATAGTACAAGGGACTTCCATTCTCATTATTTAATTTAACGCATGTGCACGTGCAGTAAATGCACATAGGACTTAGGTTGTGTTCGAAACGCCCTACTAATGGCCTACTCATACTCATTTGGACGTCAGTTTGAGTATGTTGTGGTTGAGTATGCGAGTTTGTGTAGGCGAGAAGTGCCCGGATGAGTACTAACTTATAGGAAGATATTCTGTATGGATCGATAGGTTACTTTTCCTACTCAACCGCCCCACAATGCATTGAGTCTTTTCAAAGGACACGGAAGATTTTTTTTTTAAAATTCTTTATTGCTTCTGTTTTACTTCAGTGTAAACGGCCTGACGAACCTCGCATACACAATGGATGGTTAAGTAGACAGTATGTAGTATATACATGTTGAGTATGTAGGAGGGAGGACGTTATTTAAAGCTGGGGTATGTGATTTCTGATTGGTCAAAGTTAACATGTGCTGTACACTTTGACCAATCAGAGCGAGGCTCCGATTCTCTGTTCCTATTGGCTGTTGGGACTGTCCATTCACTTTGGCACGACTTTGTTGGTGTGTAGAGCGTGTCAGGGAGGGACCATAGGGGAGGGACCAAAGAGAACAAGTGGAGCGGTTGAGGTATTTGGATTCAAATCTCTATCCCAACTGCCATTTTCTCCCCAAATCCTCCAGCTTTAAGTAGAGAGTATGAAGTGTATATACATGTTGAGTATGTAGGAGGGAGGACGTTAGTAGGGCTTTTAAAACACTGCCTTAAACTTAGCTGATGAAAAAAAAATGGCCACCATCACTGCAACCAGTTATCTCAATTTGTTTTATTAATTTAACCTTTATTTATACTGTAGAGATCAAGACAGTATCTTATGTTGTGTGTGTGTGTGTGTGTGTGTGTGTGTGTGTGTGTGTGTGTGTGTGTGTGTGTGTGTGTGTGTGTGTGTGTGTGTGTGTGTGTGTGTATGTATATTCCTTATGTTTTTTGTAGTGGATTATGAGGCTGTGATGTGGTCGTACAGTAAACCCGCGCTGAGCCCAGTGTAGCTGCGTGGTTACCATTGAGCTGCTTAGTAACACAAATTAATCACTGCCAGGAAGTAGGGCGACTCATTGACTTTCTGTGTGTGTGTGTGTGTGTGTGTGTGTGTGTGTGTGTGTGTGTGTGTGTGTGTGTAAGAGAGAGATAGAGAGAGTGTGTGTGTGTGTGTGTTTGTTTGTTTGTGTCCATAAGAGAGAAAGAGTGTGTGTGTGTGTTTGTGTGTGTGTGTCCATAAGAGAGAAATAGTGTGTGTGTGTGTGTGTGTGTGTGTGTGATTACTTAGCAATGTCTACCACATACTTTACTTTATGCCCCATATATGTGTGCAAGTAATTTACAGCAAAACTTTCAATCATTAAAAACAGAATTAGGTCTCAAACATTAACCATTTGTGTGTGTGTGTGTGTGTGTGTGAACTTTCAAGTGAAAACAAATGAGTCGGTTTGTCTTTTGTGTGTGTAGGAAAAACATTTGTACTTGTGCTTGTGCAACTGACAAAGCATTTGGGTAGATATCAGCTGTTACTCACACACACACACACACACACACACACACACACACACACACACACACACACACACACACACACACACACACACACACATATATACACACACACACACACACACACACACACACACACCAAACGACACATGTACACATATGCAGCCATCTCTCGCAGTGATGGCAGGTGCATGTAGAAGTGTTGTTTTGGTTTTGAGTCCACCATGTCCAACTGATTGAGAAGACGGCTGTCTCTCTCTCTGTCTCTCTCTCTCTCTCCTCTCTCTCTCTCTCTCATGCACGCACGCACACACACACACACACACACACACATATGGACACACACACACACACACACACCCACAGCAGGGGGAAGAGCAAGCAGATGTTTCGGATTTGGCCAATCACAAAAAAAAACCTCACTTCTTCTTTTAACTACTTTTCATTTGGTGTTTTTTCCACATCACAGTCACTCTTCTCGCCCCAAAACAGACACAGTGTATAAGATACAACTATTAGATTAAATAGAACAGGCTCATGTATTTTTTTGGCCATTTTTACGCTTTATTGATAGTGTAGAGACAGAGGTGAAATGGGGCAGAGAGGGGAGTGACATGCAGAGAACGACCGCCGGCTGGAATCGAACCCGGGTCCGCTGCTGGCCGAGGCCCATGGGGGGGGGGACGCCCTACCAACTGAGCTAAGGGCGCCCCCCCCCCATGCTTATGTATTTTTTTGTCAATGTGTTTAAGAAGCCCTTTCAGTGCATAACTGTATAGAAATCAGTCATTTTTCAGATTATTTGGAGAAATCTACCTTGGAAAATAGATGATGATTTTTTTTTTTTACCTTTAACATTTTTAAAAGCATTTACGGTACATTAGCCATTTATCATTTGAAGGCCATTGATATAACCAATTATCATTTTGAGAAATTTTCATTACAAAAATAGATAAAAAAGGTGTGATCCATGTGCGATCACTGAATGCTTACCTCATGTAGATGCTCTGAATTCCTCACTGGGGGAGACAGAAGCTACGCACTATAGCTTTACGTTTAAAAAAATAAATTGGTCAGAAAGCAAGACAGTTAATAAAAAGGACAACATTCCAGCAGTTAACAAGAATGTTCCTTTAAAATACAAGAACATATACTTAACAGCATGTAGCTCAAAGCAGTGTTATACCATTTAACTGTAAGCGCAGGGTTTTTCCTGCATAGAGAAATGTTTGGCACCCCCCAAAGTGGTTCTATGCCCCCCACCCCAAAGGAAAATCACCAGCGCAAAAATCATAAAAATTGAGAATACATTTAGCTATTTAAAACTTCTCCAAAAGTGTTTCTAGTTCAGGCCAATACAAGTCATCCTTCCTGTAGTGCTGGGCAATTCATTGCATTTAAATTTATAATTACTGCCTCCCTCCATCATGAAAACAAAATAATCTTAATAAAACTATCATTGAAACTCCCCCTCCTCAACCCCACACTGCTCTTAAAATTCACAAACTTTTCGCCTTTACTGTTGCAGTCGCGACCCCCAAAAAAGTAGCTGCCTGTTGTCACCCCCCAAAGGCCCATTCTGAGCCAGGAAAAACCCTGTGTGGGTGTTGTCCTGTTTTGAACTGTTATGTAATATACCTGAGCCTAATCTGCTAGACTGAGAACAACACACCGAACACACACACAGAATGGCTTGATTTAAAATAAAATTAATAAAAGTACAATATGGCTTGAGTAAAACAGTTACATGTAGAGTTTGGCAGATTTAAGATACTTTGTCTAAATTGTTTAAAGGATGTGAAAGTAGTTAATGTTAATTTGAGATGAGGACAAGAG
>CM049406.2:4352500-4357500 GCA_026929865.2 Hyperoplus lanceolatus
GCAGCCATATTGAAACGCTGCATTGTCTGTATGCGTCATTAACACACCCTCCTTGTTTGATCGTGCACCATTCAAACAGGTTGTGTTGTACATCTCTGGCACATTAATTCTTGTGCGGTTATTATAATGACAGCAATAATGGTGTGTAGGCTACAGTGAAGCGCACTTAACAATGTCTCTAATGAGGGTTTTTAATTTGACACAAAGCACGGTGACATTGTCTAGCTTTGAAATTGGGGGTTCTGAATGAAAGATAATCACAATGGCACTGGCTGCTGTCCCTGTTTTGCACATCAAAAAGCAACAGGCGTAACTAACTAGATACATCATTAGTTTAATAATGCAAAATGAGGGTTTAGTTGAAAGCATAATATGTAAATTGGTTTGTGCTCCCCCTGGCCTTGTGATGGGACAGTGACAGTGACAAAATATTATAACAAGCATCCCGATAACTAGACTGCAGTTGCTTCTTCATCATCGTAAACATATTTTTTCTGCATTACAGGTGTCAAGGTCAAGGTCACTTTTATTTATATAGCACCTTATAAGAACCTAAATTCACCAAAGTGCTTTACATAAAATACATACATTAAAATACAACAGCACACATTAAAAAAACACTTACAGCAATGACACGAAACAATTCATTAAAACGTAAAAGCCTGTGAAAAAAAAGGTGAGTTTTAAGAGTGGACTTGAAAGTTTCCAGAGACTCAGATGAGCGAATATGGTGTGGTAAGCTGTTCCGAAGTTTTGATGTATTCAGAAATGTTTGAATGAATACATATGCAAATGTGGTCATAGCTAAGTGACTAAGTGTACGTTTTATTTATTTTATGCTTCAGAAGTTGAGATTTTTGGGTTCGGAGTATGTTGAATAAAAAACAAATGTTGAAATAATGTCCGTTAAAGATGGTTGTATAGGAGAAATATACAGACGCACACAGACAAGGTTTAGTCAAATAAACACCTGAATGTACATGTTGGGCCTTTGATTTCTACTAGTATGAAAGAAGACATGTTATGGAAGATACATAGCAAAGAAATCTCTAAATTGACCAGCGCTCAAAAAAATGTATGTTTACCTCGCCTTCAAAATAAAAGTCTCTCTATATTTCTCTCTTGTGTTCTGTGTCCAGGTGCTGATATAGTAAGATGAGTGAGGGGCGATCCCACACACACACACACACACACACACACACACACACACACACACACACACACTTGGAAACACACACACACACACTTGGAAACAGACACACACACACACACACACACAGTAGTAATAATAATACATATTCTCCCCTCTTGTCTGTGTGTGCAGGTGCTGATACAGTAAGATGAGTGAGGGGCGATCCACCCCGGACCCTCTCAGGGGGACGGACTCTCTCAAGAGGAAGGAGTGCACCTCAGACATGCTGGGACCAAGGTGAACACCTTTAAACCTGCAGTGTGTAGAATTTGGGGTTTTATTTCCTAGCAGATTTTGTAGAAAGTGATTGTAATATCCATAAGTACATTTAATTTAGTGCATAATAGCTGAAAAAAATGTTTTTAATTATTATTTTTTCCCTTAGAAAGGGTCTCATGTGTCCTTGTGTCATATGTCCATATGTTTGCATATCTTGGACCAAGGCCTAGTGCCGCCATCTTGAAAGTGTCATAGCTGGAATGTCATCAGGTGCATTGTTTAAAATTTAGAATTGTTCTTTTCCTTGAAGGCCACTGTAGCTTCTGTTATTATTCTAAAGGGTTGGGGTTACCCAGGGAGCGTTGCATTCTAGAACTTTGTAGAACTTTCTTGATGATGTCATATTACACACTGCGCCTTTAATATATATATATGTATATAAACAAATCTGGTTTTAATACACAGCCTAGGCTCTGTAAACGGGTATAAACAAAGGGTATGTAAACAAGAAGGCCTTCAAACTAAAACAGTCACGGTACATATTCACTGAAAGACCACCACATTCTCACATAACCAAAATTAACAAAACCTTAAAAAACATCTGGTTTGGAAATGGGCTTGACTTTAACCGATATTCATATATATAAAAACAGTTACGCGCTTAAATGATCTGAAAATTGGAGCGACGCATTTTGAAAATAGCTCTTTTTCGAGAGCTGAAGTGGTTCAATCCGCTAAATCCTGAAAGTCAGTTGTGGTTTTTAGCCTTTTACGGCTTTCTAAACTATTCATTATCGACCCATAACCATATATTTTTCCATGTTCTGCGGTCGGAAAGAACATCCGAAATCTGCACGGAAACTAACTTTCTATCTATCTTAAACAGTATGCACAGTTCATATTACAGGTCTCTATCTATCTATCTATCTATCTATCTATCTATCTATCTATCTATCTATCTATCTATCTATCTATCTATCTATCTTAAACAGTATGCACAGTTCATATTACAGGTCTCCTAGTCATACAGGTTTGTAGTAATTGCCAGATAACATTTAGAGTATCCCGCTCGTTTTATCCAATCAGGAGACAGAGCGCTATAAAGAGGCGGGGTCTCTGTGCCCGTGAACGATGACTCGCTGCTCTCCATCGCGGCACTATCTGACAAAGACGGCTGTGTGTTCATGTGGTGGTGACGTAGGGACGAGGGAGGGGGACTGCTAACTGCTAGTCACTGACAGGGAGTTATAGCTAAAAGGACCAAATCACTTTACTTCAACCTTTAACAACTTCATTTAAGCAATATCACATGAGAGGGAGCATGTTGTTGCTCTGTATCGGCGCTGCTGTGATTCGGTCGTAGGTAGGGGGAGACTCGCCACAGTCAACCTGAGCCACACACACAGACACACAGTTTACACAAGTGAAGCTCCGGCTCGTCAGTGAAGGGACTGATTTGGTCAGTTTGGTGAACAGTCGGAGTGATGCTGCTGGACGCTCATATCAGCGCTGCTTCAGAACGCATGTTATGTCTCTTGTCCAATCAAATCATTCGGTCAGAACCAACTGCTGTTTAATATAATATAATAAACTACTTACGAGGTCAAACAATGTCCAGTACGAACATAGCACAGAGATCCCCAGAAACAACAGAACAGTATGACCCTGTGTCCAGATAAAGATGGACAACATGTAATTCCAATTTATATTTTTCAATTCGGTTTAAATTTTTCAAACTGTTCCCTCCAATAAAATGGCATAGGTGAAACTGGGTATTTTTGGTCAAACGGCTGGTTAAAAAAAATAAATATAAAACACTGATATTATATGAAGTCATTAAGAACGAATTGATAGACACAAGTGTGAGAAAAAAAAAATATATATATAACTCCTGTGAGAAGTTACACAGATTTCTCTGGCTCTTGTTTGTTATAAGTTTAAAAAAACAAACGTGATTTTATTTTGGCAGTGAGGAATTAAAAAATGTGTAGACAGAGATAACTTAAAATAGCCAAATCTTCACATTATAATAATAATAATAATAATAATAATAATAATAATAATAATAATAATAATTTTAATAATAATTTTAATAATAATAATAATAATAATAATAATAATAATAATAATAATAATAATAATAATAATAATAATAATAATAATAATAATAAACTTACTTCACTACTTAAACCTGCAGTGTGTAGAATTTTGGGTTTTATTTCCTAGCAGATTTTGTAGAAAGTAATTATAATATCCATAAGTACATTTAATTTAGTGCATAATAGCTGAAAAAAATATTATTTTTTCTAATCGTATTTGTCTTTCAATATACAGGCACCTTGGTCTGGAAATATAACGTGTAGAGAGATATACTGTGTTGGTCAGTGAAATGATGACAAAGCAAGAGGCAAGATCAAGGCGCAATGTTATGATTAAATAAATAAGTAAAAGTATGTCCCTCTCAATCGTGGCATACTGCATACTAACTAGATTATTGTTTATGATCAGCCGTAGTATGTAGAATAGAAAAAAAAGAAAGAGTATGGTTGCGCTCCGAATCGCATACTCTTTCTTTTTCTATTCTACATACTACTTCCGACGATAAAAATAATCTAGTTAGGATGCAGTAGGCATACTATCGGTACATACTTTACTCTCTTATTTCATCATAACATTGCGCCTTGATCTTGCCTCTTGCTTTTATATCCGTCGGATCCCCGTTTGGTAAATGGACTTGTATAGCGCTATATCTCCGTTTATCACAGACTCAAAGCGCTTTACATTGTTTTTTTTGTACACATTCACCCAGTCACACACACATTCATACACCGATAGCAGCAGCTACCACGCAGGGTAGGCTTAGCACTAGGGTGCTAAGCTAACTAAGCTTACTATCGGGAGCAATTCGGGGTTCAGTGTCTTGCCCAGGGACACTTCGACATGTGGCGGGGAGACGGGGGATCGAACCTCCGACCCTGCACACCAGAGGCGAACTTCCTACCCACTTCACCACTGCCGTTTGTTTTCATATGGAGGCTTCGTCGATGTGACGTCACTTCACGTGCGCAATGGATTGTGGGTCAGAATCGTCCAAATAGGATGCACTTTTCAACACTAACAATCTTGGCCACATGAAGTAGGACATCCGGGGTACTTCTAACCATCCTAAATCTGGCCACAAGAATCGGGACATCCTAAATCTTTTTTCTACATACTATATAGTAGAAAGTATGTGATTCGGATCACAGGGACTGTGTTGCCTGGTGAAATGAGACGAGACTCTCTCAGGTCGATGGAGTAGAATGCTGCTGCTGCACTTTCACAGACGGCAGTTTATTTAAGGTCCTAACAAGCGTTCACTGTCCCGGCACACACACACACACACACAAGCACGCACAAGCACACACACACACACACACACACACACACACACACACACACACACACACACAAGCACATGGACACAGCCACACACACACACACACACACACACGCACAGTCCACACACACACACACACACACACACACACACACACACACACCCACTGTCCCGAGGAGGTTTTAAGGTTGTAGTGATGGTGTGCTTGGT
>CM049406.2:4365000-4400000 GCA_026929865.2 Hyperoplus lanceolatus
ATTCTAAACACTGCACCATGCCCCCCCCCCACAATTCTTTTTTTTTTAAAGATAAGTTTTTAGCATTTTCAAGCTTTATCAAAAGTAGCATATATCACGTATATTAACAAAAAATACTTTATTTTGCTTCTACAGCTAATCAGCTTTGGGTAAAACATCAATTAACATACAGTCTCCCTCTTCTTTTGTATTTTTTCTCTGCATACATATCCTACGCCCTGGACCTTTGTAAGTCTATATGTACTATAGATATAGATATACAACAGGTATATTAACAAACATATTGTATTTCGCTTACTACAGCTTTAATTTGGTCTGATCTGCCTTGGGTGAAATTGTCAGCCAACATTTTTAATCAACACCTTATTCGTCCCTCTTAACTTTTTTCTGTACTTCTTTTAATGTCCTTTCCAGAGGCTTTTACTTTGGTATCTCAAACTTCTGACACTCCTTTTCCTTCCCCACTCTCTTTGTCCATTCTCCAGTTTAAATGCACACATACAGTACACACACATACACACACACACACACACACACACACACACACACACACACACACACACACACACACAGGGCAACAGTCTCACTCTTCATCCCTCTTAACTTCTGCATTTTCTTTTAATATCCCAGGCCCTGGACGGTTTCTTCTTCGTGAAACAGACAGACAGACACACACACACACACACACACACACACACACACACACACACACACACACACACACACACACACACACACACACACACACACACACACACACACACACACAGTACTCTTACTTCCCTACTTCATTGTATTTGTTCCTAGCTACATTAACTTACTCTGTGTTATTTCTGTGTCCATCCTCCAGGCCCTGGACGGTTTCTTCTTCGTGGTAAATCTAGAGGGGAACATTGTGTTTGTGTCTGAGAACGTGAGTCAGTACCTGCTCTACCAGCAGGAGGCACTCATCAACACCAGCGTCTACAGTCTGCTGCACGTCGGGGACCACACCGAGTTCGTCAAGAACCTGCTGCCCAAGAGCCTGGGTGAGACAGACAGATGGATAGATAGATGAACAGACAGACAGACAGACTATGGGTTGCGTTCCGAATCGCATACTTTCTACTATATAGTATGTAGAAAAAAGATTTAGGATGTCCCGATTCTTGTGGCCAGATTTAGGATGGTTAGAAGTACCCGGATGTCCTACTTCATGCGGCCAAGATTGTTAGTGTTGAAAAGTGCATCCTATTTGGGCGATTCTGACCCACAATCCAGTGCGCACGTGAAGTGACGTAACATCGACGAAGCCTCCATATGAAAACAAACGGGGATGCGACGGATATAAAAGCAAGAGGCAAGATCAAGGCGCAATGTTATGATGAAATAGGAGAGAAAAGTATGTCCCAATAGTATGCCTACTGCATCCTAACTAGATTCTTTTTATTGTCAGATGTAGTATGTAGAATAGAAAAAAGAAAGAGTATGCGATTCGGAACGCAACCAAACAGACAGACAGATGGATAGATAGATGGACAGACAGACAGACAGACAGACAGACAGATCCTGCTTTTGTTATTGTTGATGGTGATTTGGGATTCCAGTTTAAGGTGTTCCTGTAGTTTACACCGTGATGAGGGTGCAAAAGATTTATATATATTTTTCCTTTTTTTTCCATTATTTCTGAACTTCAAGCTCTGCCTTACTGACAGAACTAGGTCATGTCTGTACCAAGTAGATGAGGGAGATTCACTTGATAGATTATTTTAGTCTCTGCCTTTTAATTAGCTCATGTTACATCTCTACAAGCAATAAGGAACCACAGATAGTATATAAAAGGTAGTTTCTAGAAGGATATTTGCCACGTGAAATGCTCTTAATGACAATATTCGTGGGGGAAAAATTTGGAGTGGTCTCTTATTTTTTTCCAGAGCTGTTGTCCCCGGCTACATATTTATCATAGACATATACAGTATATCATTATAAGTACAGTGTAACATTTTAATTAACATTTTTATTTTGAAACCTTCTAATTTCTCCTCCTCTTTTTTTTGCCTTGTTTGTATGCATTTTGGACCTTTTATCTATATATCATAGACAAAGACAGCTCTGGAAAAAATGAAGAGACCACTCCAAATGTTCAGTGTCTCTTGTTTTTCTATTTATAGACATATGTTTGACTAGAATGAACATTTTGGTTTTTATAATATAAACTACTGACAACATTTCTACCAAATTCACAATACATGTTTTGTCATTAAGAGCATTTCCATTAAGTAATGTAGAGATGAAGATTTGAGAAATATCCAGACTGGTCTCTTTACTTGTTTTCCTGTACAGTGTATAACATTTAATTTAACACTTTAATTGTTGAAACCTTCTAATTTCTCCTCTTCATTTTATTTCTTTGTGTCTCCCTCCCAGTGAATCACTGCAGCAGTGGCGTGTCCAACAGAAATAGCCACACCTTTACCTGTCGCATGCTGGTCAATCCCCATGGTGACGGGCAGGTGAACCCCCATGGAGACGGACAGGTGAATCCCCATGGTGACGCTGAGGCCTCGGAGCAGACAGAAGCAGCGCAGCAGCAGAAGTATGAAACCATGCAGTGCTTTGCTGTGTCTGAGCCCAAGTCCATAAGGGAGGAGGGAGAAGGTATGGTAGCCTTACATTAACTTGTCTATAACCTGGCTATAACCTGGCTATAACCATATAACCTGTCTATGACTTATACAGGGGGACGGTATTATAGCCTTACTTCATATATGGCTGTGTTCGGAAAAAAGCCCTACTAAGGTCCTCCTCTCTGTGTATGCGAGGCTCGTCGATTTAAACAGAATTATACAGCTCTGGGAAAAAATGAAGAGACCAGTCTGGATTTTTCTTCAATCTTCATCTCTACATTACTTATTGAAAATGCTCTAAATGACAATAGTTTTTATTGTGAATTTGGAACAAAAGCTGTCAGAATAAAACCAAAATGTTCATTCTACTCAAACATATGCCTATAGATAGTAAAACGAGAGACACTTAGGGTGTATTCACACATGCCGTGTTTAGTTCGGTTGAAACGAACTCAGATGCACTTCTGCCTTCAATGCGCATCTTTCAGGCAGGTGTGAATACAGCAATCACACTCGGGGGCGGACCAAACAAACGCTCCGAGACCCAGCTGAAGAGGTAGTCTCGGTGCGTTTCCAAACGCACTCTGCTGCAGTTCGTTTGTGGTGTGAATTTGTCCGGACTCGATCCGACCCAAATGAAGGAGGCACTGTGCCTTTTCTTTCTTTTCTTTTTAAATAAATAGCCGTCAGCTTCACATTATGGGAAAGTTTTGTTGTTGCCATTGTTAGGACGATAAGTTGTGGTTTGACCGGG
This sequence comes from Hyperoplus lanceolatus, assembly GCA_026929865.2. Classification (NCBI taxonomy): domain Eukaryota; kingdom Metazoa; phylum Chordata; class Actinopteri; order Uranoscopiformes; family Ammodytidae; genus Hyperoplus; species Hyperoplus lanceolatus. The sequence goes on from CM049406.2 coordinate 4,368,361, forward strand.
AGCCCAGAACAATATATTACATTTGATCGAGAGGACGCAAAAACATGCTGAATGTGTTCAGCGATCAGATGAAGGAGAGGGAGCGTCTCTCCACAGTGCCAACAGGTTCACGCTGCGCAAGAAATGTGTGTTTTTATTTTGCTTCCCATGTACGGGACCGTCAATACCCCGTGTCAGTTTGGAGCTGAACTGCGCCGACCCAGCTGATACACAGCTTAATCAGCTGAGTGTCAGCTTGAGCCTATTCTTCTCGCGTGACGCGCGTCCAGCACCAAAACTACAGTAAAAATGATATTTCACATTGTAGGCTACACGCCACATAACGTTGCATTGACATAGGGCTACATATTATAACCATATGAAACAACAATAATCCGATGTTTTTCCTCTTTATTTATAGGTTAGATGTTGGCCATTTTATTATTTTTAACCCCATATTATATCAATGATATATGTTTCGTAGTTTTAACTTCGTGCTTCCTGTTTCTCTCCACCCCAGAATGTCTGTCCAATGAATGAATAACCTCAGATCACGTGTGGTTTTGCTTCGTAATGCTGGTTCACTTGCAAAAGGGGCAATATGAAAGTGGACCACACCAAACAAAAAAAATCAAAACTCCATTTGGTCTGGACCAAAGCAAGTGAACTAGCGGACTTTCCCAGTGTGAATACACCCTTAATATTTGGAGTGGTCTCTTCATTTTTTCCAGAGCTGTATTTGTATTTCTGTCTATAACCATATAACCTTTTTTATTTATTTGCTGTTTCGTGTGTGAAATAGATCGGATAAAGGTGTTAACAGGCATTTTGACCTTGCTATTATAGCCTTTCTTTATAGTTGACTTATACAGTGAAAAGGTACTCTATATAACCTGTCTATAACCTGGCTGTAACCTATACATGAGGAAAAAGGTGTTATAGCCTGACTTTAACTATGACTTATACAGGCCCCTTTGTTAAAGAGGACCTATTATGCTACTTTTCTGGTCTTAATTTCTTGTTTTACACTGCTATAGAGCAACCTGACACGAATCACATCACAAAAAACTATGTAGATTTTCGGGAAGCTCTTTCTCTTATTTTGGCGATCCAGCACATCCTGTCAACACTTGAGTGTGTGTGCTTCGGCTCCCTCCGCCTGTGCTTCGGCCATCTCCGCTCCCCTCCCCCCCCTCCTGCAAACCCCACTCCGTTGTGATTGGTTACCTTCCTTCCGGAACACTTTCAGTGGCGGGAAGCGCGAGCATGGACCTATAAGGGCGCGAGGCAGACGCGAACAGGGAAGTGACAGCATTACCATACATGGAAACATCCGCGTGGAGACGTCACAAAGTTTTATGCGACGTCACAAATTATGAAAGGGTAGACCGCTCTGAAGACGTGACTTCTCGACTGGCTAGAATAGTGTTTAGTGCTCTGCACAGACACCCCAGACGGTCAGCAGGGAATATGTCGAAATGCATGTAAGTCATTATTTGATAATTTAGTATGGTTAATTAAATTATTAAAATTAATTTTTTTTATTAAAATGGACTTGTATAGCGCTATATCTCCGTTTATCACAGACTCAAAGCGCTTTACATAGTTTTTTGTACACATTCACCCAGTCACACACACATTCATACACCGATAGCAGCAGCTACCACGCAGGGTAGGCTTAGCACTACGGTGCCAAGCTAACTAAGCTAACTATCGGGAGCAATTCGGGGTTCAGTGTCTTGCCCAGGGACACTTCGACATGAGGCGGGGAGACGGGGGATCGAACCTCCGACCCTGCACACCAGAGGCGCGCTCCCTACCCACTTCGCCACTGCCGCCCCAAGCATGACTATGAATCATCATAACAACGTTTATAGGTCATAAAAGTCAAAAAGCATCATAGGTCCTCTTTAACATTTAGATACCAGTTTACAGAGCCTATGCTTTGTATTAACAGTGGATCTGATGTTTGACAAGAAGGGATCTTGCTACGAGCATTCTAGAATTGCTGACTTTTATTTTTCTAAATATCTTTCTCTTTTTTCGCATTGTTCCTTTTGCTATGTCCATATCTCTCTATGTGTGACTCACTGTGTATAGTTCTGTCCATCCACTCCTTACAGCTCTGGAAAAAAATCAAGAGACCAGTCTGGATTTTTCTTAAAGGTGCAGTGTGTAATATGACATCATCTAGAAAGTTCTAGAATGCAACGCTCCCTGGGTAACCCCTCCCCTTTTGAATAATAACAGAAGCTACAGTGACCTTCAAGGACAAGAACAATTCTAAATTCTAAACAATGCACCTGATGACATTCCAACCAACATGGATGCCTCCATAAGACTTGCCCGCTCAATGGACAAAATGTAATATTATTATTTGTAATTCTCCGCTCAGGAGGATAATTCAGATTATTGGCAGAGGTGATCTCACACCAATGAGGACATATTTACGAATGAGGATATTGATTTTAGCTAATAAATCACTTACAATGTTCACACGGTGTCCCTTTAAATCTTCATCTCTACATTACTTCATGGAAATGCTCTTTTTTTAATTTTTAAGTTTACTTTTATTTTAGTGGCTTTATGTTTTTTTTTACATATGGACAAAAAAAACGAACATAATAAGTAAACACATACAATACATACACAACACCCAACCCCCTCTCCCCTCCTCCCCCCTCCCCTCTCCCCCTTCCCCTCCCCTCTCCCCTCTCCCCCCCCCCCCCCTCCCCTCCCTCCCCCTCTCCCCCTCCCCCTCCCTCCCCCTCCCCCCTCCCCCTCCCTCCCCCCTCCCCCTCCCCCCTCCCCCTCTCCCCCTCCCCCCTCCCCCCCCTCCCCCTCTCCCCTCCCCCCCCCCTCCCCTCCCCCCCTCCCCCCCCCCTCCTCCCCCCCTCCCCCTCTCCCCCTCCCCTCTCCCCTCTCCCCTCCTCTCCCCTCCCTCACATAAACAGACAAGGAATACAGAACAAAGTTAAATAAATAACTAAGACAAAATGATTAAGAAAATAAGCTATAAATAATGGAAATGCTCTTAATGACAATATTTCTGGTAATTTGGTAGAAATGTTGTCAGTAGTTTATATTATAAAAACCAAAATGTTCATTCTGCTCAAACATATGCCTATAAATAGTAAAACGAGAGACACTGAACATTTAGAGTGGTCTCTTCATTTGTTCCAGAGCTGTATATCTTCTTTTTCACTGTTATTTTTCTCTCCATATTTCGATGTCTATCTCAACTTTTCTACCATTTTTCTATCACTCTTTCCGTCCCTAAACTTGCCCGGTCTCTAGTGACCTGTCCTCGTTTCGTTGACACTCCCATCCACCAGCAGGGACTAATTAGTGTGTGGCACTTTGTCATCGTCCCTCCCTATCTTAACACACACACACACACACACACACACACACACACACACACACACACACACACACACACACACACACACACACACACACACACACACACACACACACACACACACACACACACACTCTTACTATCGCACATGCACACTCGCATAGAGACCCACGCACACTCACTCTCACTCTTTCTCTCACACACACACACACACACACACACACCCTCACCCTCTCTCACACACACACACACACACCCTCACCCTCTCTCTCACACACACACACACACACACACACACTTGGGAAAAGAGTGTGTCTGGCGCTCCAATTATAGATGTCTGACTAGCAGATCCTGTGCCAATCTCAGTCCCCTGACAGAAGGGGGACGTCTGGTTGACAGGTTTACAGTTAATGGTGAAACTCAGGAGGAGTGAGGGATTGGGAAGTTTGAAAACTAATGTTGATGCTGAAGATGGCATTGCTTCTATCTGTCTGTCTGTCTGTCTATCTATCTATCTATCTATCTATCTATCTATCTATCTATCTATCTATCTATCTATCTATCTATCTATCTATCTATCTATCCATCTATCCATCTATCCATCTATCCATCTATCCATCTATCCATCTATCCATCTATCCATCTATCCATCTATCCATCTATCTATCTATCTATCTATCTATCTATCTATCTATCTATCTATCTATCTATCCATCTATCCATCCATCCAAATATAACTGTTACATTTAAAATCATGGCTGAGTTTCACTTTAAGTCATTATAATAGTATTCACCTTTGACATGAAATTGAAGCTGCAGTTTGCAGTGCTTGATGATTTTTTTTTTGTTGGTATGTTGATATGTGACTTATGTAATGAGAGAGGTTGTTCTTAGGGTAAGGGTTCAGACTAATGAGAGAGGTTGTTCTTAGGGTAAGGGTTCAGACTAATGAGAGAGGTTGTTCTTAGGGTAAGGGTTCAGACTAATGAGAGAGGTTGTTCTTAGGGTAAAGGTTCAGACTGGGATTGTATTTAAGGTCCATTGTACACACGTTTTTGTTGAAGGATTATATATTTTTTAACCGGTTCTTTTCCACCCTTCAGATTTCCAGTCGTGTCTGATCTGTGTGGCACGTAGAGTCCCGGTGAAGGAGAGACCTCCGCTGCCCTCGTACGAGAGCTTCACCACCAGACAGGACCTGCAAGGTGGGACTGAGTATAAAGGGGCATTTAGTATATACTGATAATACCTCATTCACCGTTAGCAAAAGTGTCCATTGGGGCGCCTGTAGCTCAGTTGGTAGGGCGTCCCCCTCCCGGGCCGGGCCCAGCAGCAGACCCGGGTTTGATTCCCACCCGCGGTCGTTCTCTGCATGTCACTCCCATCTCTGCCCCATTTCACCTCTGTCTCTCTGCACTTTCAAATAAAGCATAAAAATGCCTAAAAAATATCTTTAAAAACAAAAAAAAGTGTTAATTTAATTTATTTTATTTTACAGTTTTTCTCAGTCGCTTTGGTGCTTTTCTCACATCACTATTAACATTTGCTCAGTAGTGCATTTCTCAAAACAATTAGTGCAAACTGCAAAACCTAGTGGATAACCTGCAAAAGTACGTCACTTGCTCAAAATGGATAGTCTATTCCTCAAAAGCAAGTATTCATGTCAATGAAACTGCCAGTGTCATCAAAATGAGAAGTCTTGACACCATCGTTTATGAACAAGATAGTCAAATGGCTTTGTCATGTTTTCATTATGACAGTTTATTCTCTCAGTGTTTTCTAATGCAAAAAAAGGTCAGAACTCGGTGACGCTACCTGAAATTGCTCAAGACAGCACTATACACTACTTGTACAGCCATTTGAAAACTACAGTAAAGTTACACATTGCTGTAGTTAGGGGAGTAAGTGAGTACAAGACACTGAATACGTATGTTTCACATTTTTACTGTATATGCTCTTTGCAATTCTACAGCATTGTGCAAAAGAAAAATACACTTTATTTATTTATTTATTATCCTTTCGGACAATTCCACCAATACACAATTTTCTCTTTCATATCTTCATACATCTTACTTTGTGTTGTCCGAAGGGTGACGGAAGAAGCCAAAGGCTTATCAGGTCCCGCCCCCATTTTCATCAGATTCGGATTTAGATACACAGATACACAGTTATTGTTTCAGAAAATTATGAAAAATTAAAATTAAACAAACAATAAAAAAATAAGAAAAAAACAAACAAACAGACGCGTGTTGAAAACAGGCGGTCAATGGCATTTAGAGACCAACTTAGCAGTTCTCAGCTCAGTTCAGTTTGTCTGTGTCAATGCAAAGTGTGAAGTGGCCTTGTATGTGGCCTGTTCAATTTCTTATCTGGCAGTCTAAACACATCTGCAAAAGTATTCAAAAACATACAAGTCTGTCTGCTGGCCTCTATTATTCAGTCACTTACTTAGAACAAACATAAAAAAACACCCTTTTGGTAGAGCTGTGAACAATATAACAGGACATATTGTAACTGAACATATATAGGTAAATCATTCTGGCACATCCAGACGTTCCTGTCTGTCTGGCCACATATTTTCATCTACATCACAACGGATATTACCCCTTGCAATGCAGCGAGGAAAGTCATTGGTTACAACTAATACTTCACACACTTCCTGAGTGAAAGCTGAAGTCCACCTGAGAGCAAATGTTCAATTTAGGAGATATTTCCAGGAAAAATGTATAAAGAAAGGTATAAAATTAGCTTGACAGAATTTGATAACTAGTTCAACAATTTTGTATGTAATGACTCAAGCAATGAAATGAACACTATTAGTTTTATTGGGAACGACTATTCAGCATCCATAAGTATAGTTCATTTTGACTGACATGACATAAGCAAATGACAATGTTATAAAACAGCAGAGAATTGTATGAAAGCAACTGATACATGTCCAAAAGCATTTGCAATTTGTTCAGAGGAAGGAGAAATTGCTACTATGATGTGCTCAAATGACTAAATTTTCATTTCATTTTCATTTAACTTTTATTTATCCTCGAGAGACCAATTGAGGGGTGACCCTCATTTCCAATGACGTTGAGTCAAAACAAATTCAAAACAACAATACAAACAAAACATTCAACAAGTGAAGAGAAGAGAAAACAAAACGATTGAAACATTTACAGAGTGGGGAAGAGTGGCAGCAACCAAAAGGCATAAAGTACAATATAGCCTAATTAAAACAGTTACAGGTAGAGTTTGGCAGATCCAAGATAGTCTGTTTAAATTGGCCAAAGGATATGAATGTATTTAGTTTAATTTTTAGCTGTAAGTTGTTCCAGGAGTCGGGTGCACTGAAGCTAAAAGCTGTCTTTCCCAGCTCAGACCGGGCTTGTGGGACATAAAGCATAAGCATGTCAGTGGAGCGGGTCTGATAAAGCCCATCTGAAACAAGCAGCATTTCTGTTAAATAACGAGGAAGCTTCCCGGTCAAGGCTTTGTAAATAAAAATATGCCAATGTGCGTCACGTCTCTCTTTAAGGGAGGACCACCCAACCTTTTCATATACAAGACAATGGTGTGTGTCATAAGCATCTCCTGTGATGAACCTTAAAGCAGAGTGAAAAACTGAGTCTAGGAGTTTGAGACATGAATGTGATGCATGCCGGTAAACCACATCACCGTACTCAAGGACAGACATAAAAACTGCCTCAATAATCCTTTTCCTACTGAACAACGGGAAGGTGGCTTTGTTCCTATAAAAATATCCAATCTTTTGTCGCAGACGACAGACAAGATTTTTTATGTGAAATGTAAAAGAGAGTTTTTCATCTATACAGATGCCGAGATATTTATATTCAGTGACTCTTTCAATATGAGATCCATTATTTGTGTGAATAATAAGATCATTAAAATGTGTAGTTTTTGCTCTGATGTTGCGGAGGTTGAACTAATAGTTCTGAGAATTTTCATTCTGATCTGAGAAAAGCACCAAAGCAACTGAGAAAAACTGTAATAATCTAGACTAGTTGCAATTTCTCTCTCTCTTTTTTTCTGTCTCTGTCTCTGTCTCTGTCTCTCTGTCTCTCTCTCTCTCTCTCTCTCTCTCTGTCTCTCAATATGCAAGATTTAAAGAGTTTATTGTCATGTGCACAGTAATAAACGTGTTTCCCTGTACAATGAAAACTTTGTTGCCCACGATGAGCGCCATACGGCATTTAAAAAGAAAACAAATAGAAATACAATAATAAATTACAAAAGTATAAAAATGCATTAAAAAGTATCTCTCTCTCTCTCTATCTCTCTCCCTCTCTATCTCTCTCTCTCTATCTCTCTCTCCCTCTCTATATCTATCTCTCTCCCTCTCTCTCTCTATCTCTCCCTCTCTCTCTCTCTCTCTCTCCCTCTCTATCTCTCTCCCTCTCTCTTTCTCTCTCTCTCTCTATCTCTTCCTCTCTATCTCTCTCTCTATCTCTCTCTCTCCCTCTCTCTCTATCTCTCTCTCTCTCCCTCTCTATCTCTCTCCCTCTCTCTTTCTCTCTTCAAATTGTGTAAGCTTGTTTAAAAAGCTTATTTTTTATGTAATATTGGAGCAACCTGGCAAAAAATGATGTAGTTTGATATGAATAAAGTTCTATCTTCCCTCGTCCTGTGTTGTGCCCACCAGGTATGAATGGCCTTTTGTCTGAATTGTGCTATATAGACATGAACTCTCCTTGTTTCCTCCAGGTAAGATCACGTCTCTGGACACCAGCCTCCTGCGAGCCTCCATGAAGCCGGGCTGGGAGGATCTGGTGAGGAGGAGCATCCAGAGGTTCCATCTGCAGAACGACGGCGAGATGTCCTTCGCCAAGAAACACCAGCAAGAGGGTCAGAAATATTTCTAATATTTAACGTGATATTCTTTTCAGCCCCCAGCCCCCTCCCTTCTCCTCAAAAGGTCTGTTACCAGGTCTTCCTTGTAAGTTAGAATGTATTCTTAAGGACCTGCCTGTTTAAATACAGTAAGACAATACAGACTGTAACTTAGTTTTACAAAATGTAATGGAGGATTGTTTGGCCTAAACAAACTCATTTTAACACCAAAATATTTTCGTCCTTGGATTGCATGCTTCCTCAAGTATAATCTTACTTTTATCCAGGCTGGTCATGTAATGTGCACTTCTGTAGGCTCATGGTGTCAACTAAAATATAAATTCTCATCTTGTCCAATGTGTGTGTCTGTCTGTCTGTCTGTCTGTCTGTCTGTCTGTCTGTCTGTCTGTCTGTGTGTGGCTGCCAGTCTAACTTTCTGTAATGTTCTGTGTACAGTGTTGAGGAACGGTGCTGCGCTCAGTCTGTCTGTCTGTCTGTCTGTCTGTCTGTCTGTCTGTCTGTATGTGGCTGCCAGTCTAACTTTCTGCCTCTGTCTTTGTGTTTTCAGTGTTGAGGGGTGGTGCTGCCCTCTGTCTGTCTGTCTGTCTGTCTGTGTGTCTGTCTGTATATGTGTCCGTCTGTCTGTCTGTCTGTCTGTCTGTCTGTCTATGTGTCTGTCTGTCTGTCTGTCTGTCTGTCTGTCTGTCTGTCTGTCTGTCTGTCTGTCTGTCCGTCTGTCTGTCTGTCTGTCTGTCTGTCTGTCTGTCTGTCTGTCTGTCTGTCTGTCTGTCTGTCTGTCTGTCTGTCTGTCTGTCTGTCTGTCTGTGTGTCTGTCTGTCTATGTGTCCGTCTGTCTGTCTGTCTGTCTGTCTGCCAGTCTAATGTTCTGCCTTTGTCTGTGTGTTTTCAGTGTTGAGGAGTGGAGCTGCCCTCAGTCCTCTGTATAGGTTCTCTCTGGCAGACGGAACCCTCGTCTCTGCTCACACCAAGAGCAAACTGGTCCGATCCCCAGCCACCAACGAACCCCAGCTATACATGTCCCTACACATACTGCAGAGGTAACGATAGACAGACAGACAGACAGACAGACAGACAGACAGACAGACAGACAGACAGACAGACAGACAGACAGACAGACAGACAGGTCTCCAGCTAGGTATGAACTACACTGGGTGGACGGACGGACGGACGGACGGACGGATGGATAGATAGATAGATAGATAGATAGATAGATAGATAGATAGTTAGATAGATAGATAGATAGATAGATATCAGTGTTGAGATCTTTGCCTTCTTTTACTTTCACAAATCTCACGCTCAGAATGATCTCTCTGTCCCTTTAACACAATCAGAGCTGTGTGTGTGTGTGTTCGTGTGAGGGCCGAAGCCAATCCATGTTAGAAGCCCTCGGTCTGTCTCTCTGTTACACTGCTCTAGGCACTTGTTACAACTCTTTCCTCAGTTGTGTACACGGTTTCCGATTTGCTATGAATGGCTTGAAGCAGAAAGAAAGGGGGTTATTTAAAGGGCTAGTTACAATTTTTTTTTATTGTTTAGCTTGTGGCCTCACTTGTGGGTTTAAGACAAATCAACAGAAACCATTCCTTTTGACTGTGCGTGAATTGTTTAAAAAGAGAAATGGGCTAAGGTCGCTCATCGCTAGTTAGCTTAGCTCAAATACTGGTAGTCAATAGGAAGTATTAGCCTGCCTCCGCCGATAAAGTTTACAACATAGTTTACACAAAACCGATTTAGTTGCTGATGAATGTCTGTCGAATATCCACCTTCATTTCTGTATGATGTATTTTGATTTCATTTGAACTCGGAGACATTTGTTCCTTATGTATGTGTCTTTGTCGTACCAAAAAAATCGAAAAACCCAATTAACAAATTAAACAAAAAAATAGAATATCCACCTTTAAAACTTAACTTTTCTGCAATTGGACTAGTGTGCTTTCAGCATTATGGGCTTATCAGATTCATGACAAGTCACCATTTCGCCATGTTATACAGTATGCCGTAGGTTGTTAAGGGAGCTTGGAACCACTCCAAACACAATCAGCTCTTCTCTGAAACACATATCGTCACCCTCTTAAAATAATGGCCTAAGTCATTTTTTCAGCGTTTTCAGGAAACACAAAAAACTTAACCAAAGATTGAATATATGATATTCATTAATAATTTCACTCAAACAGGTTGTCTAAAGATGACTCTCGACATTGTAATAACAATTTCTGTCAATTATGTAACACAATAGGAATAAACCCTTTATATTAATGTTTAACTTGTGACTTAAGCCATTTTACACACTTGAGAAATGTCCTTGAAAAAAAATTAACAGTAAATTTTGACTTAGGCAAAATAAAATGGCCTAAAACACACTCTTGACATTCTGGTAATATGGTATAATGGCCTATGTCAAGTAAAATCACATGATCTGTTCAACTGAGGAATTAGGCCATTTTACCAGAGGTGGCCAGCATCATGAGGAGTTGATTTAAGCAATAAAATAATTTTGGCCAAAAAGTGACTTAGGCCATTATTTTAAGAGGGTGACGATATGATTCTGTTGTCCTTTTCCTTCCAGGATATAGATGTCCTGTCTATATATATGTGTTTTAATATCGGCTATATTGTGATGCAAAACAACATTGATTTAGAAGATTTAGTAGACCTAAAAAATATATATAAACATGTTCACATTTTCAATCAGCTCTCCTCATCTCTTTCAATATAACTGAATAAGCATCTTATCACATTGTATCATTCTAGATAATATCGTGACCCATTTACTGTATGTATGTCGAGATCGTATCATGAAGTGTTTGCCAATACACAGCCTTAAAATCTACACATATTCAAATATACAGTAAAATCACTTCTCATCTGAACCATGTTTGATTTTATTTTTCCTTTATTATGGTCTATCAGACTTATGGCATGGTACCCAGCCCTAAAAGCTACACACATTCATACACACAATCAGCTCTTCTAACTTTTATTTCTACAGGTTATTTTTATTTTTTTAACCTTTATTTATACAGGTAAATCCCATTGAGACCGGAGACTCTTTTACAAGATAGACCTGTTTTCCTTTCCCACGTTACCATTCACACACACATTCATACACCGATAGCAGGCCCACTATCGACATTCACACGAGGCAAGGTGGGTGAAGTGTCTTGCCCAAGGACACAACAACTATGACACAGGTGGCAGGGCGGGGATCGAACCTCCAACCCTTTGATCATCGGCCGACCCGCTCTACCAACTGAGCCACAGTCTTCACTGAAACACATCTGATTCCATTGTCTGTTTGCTTTTTTTCCTTCCAGGGAGAACATTAGTGTCCTGTCTGCAGACCTAACTGGCTCCTCGGGCATCTCCAAACCAATGACCCCCTCCAGTGTCAGCTGCCCTTCCCCTTCTCCTGATGCTAACGTCACTAGCAACACCCACCACTCCCACAACACTCCCTCCACCACCCCGGGACGTTGTTTTGGGGCGTCCACACCGCAGGGAAACGGCCACAACACACTCAAACTGGGCAGCCCATCCGCTTTGGGAAGTCCTAACGTCACTACAGCAGGGCCCCAGGGTGCTATGCAATCACCTCGCCACCGCCACAGCCCTAGCATAGCGGTGGCTAGTTCTAGTAGCACATGTGGTAGCCCTCGAATTTCAACGCAACAACATCCAACTTCTGGTTCATTTTCTCCGGGAGCTGGCATGCACTCCCCGGCGTCTGTTTGTAGCAGCACGGGAAATAGCCAAGGGTTCAACTCGCTAAGTGCTCTGCAAGCGCTAAGCCAAGGACACAGGGTTACCCACGCGGAAGGGCAGGGGCACCCGGAAGAATCGCCCGATGGAAAGTCGGTTGGCCTTCAAAGCCCTCTTCAAGCAAGCAGCAAGAGCAACCTCAGTGGGGAGGTGGCGGATTTATTTGGGAGTTTCGGGGAACAACAGCAAGCTACAGACTTATTGACGTCCCAAACACAGGAACGGGACGAGAAAGACGGTGACTCTAATAATTTCGGAGATAGCGGAACCTTGGATGACGCTTCAAATCATCTTCTGAACACAAAAGGACACACCAAACTTCTCCAGCTACTCACAACAAAACTAGAACCATCTGATTCATGCTCTTCGCCACCTATGGGTGACGATGTGAACTGCAAAGACCATTTGGGTGGCTGTGGGGGGGCCGGTGGGCTAAACAACCACTCAACATCGCTAAAGGAAAAGCACAAAATCCTCCATAGGCTTCTACAGAACAGCACGTCACCTGTGGAGTTGGCTAAGCTAACGGCAGAAGCTACCGGAAAAGATCCAATCGGACAAGAGGCAGAAAACAATATGGCCGCCCAAGGTGAAATGTCTCACGCATCTTTCTAAACACACACACATATACACACACACACACACACACACACACACACACACACACACACACACACACACACACACACACACACACACACACACACACACACACTGCATCTCTATTGATATACAGACACAATGAAATGCTGTTCCTTGTCCTATATACAGCTCCGGGAAAAAAATAAGAGACCAGTCTGGATTTTTCTTAAATCTTCATCTCTACATTATTTATTGAAAATGCTCTTTAATGACAAAACATTTATTGGAATTTGGTGGAAATGTTGTCAGTAGTTTATAGACTAAAACCAAAATGTTCATTCTACTCAAACATATGCCTCTAAAGAGTCAAACGAGAGACACTGAACAGTTGGAGTGGTCTCTTCATTTTTTCCAGAGCTGTAAATATAAGGCGCTTCTGGATCATTTTAAAAGTTTTGGTTATAGCTACAAATGTGAAATTATTCACCTGGGAAGTTTGCCATGTTATGCAATGAACTACCGATCTAAATAAAGGGAGAAAAACAATGATGAATTAAAACCACAAGGCGGGTATTTCTAGTTTTAATGTTTTTCCAAAGTTAATTTTTAAATCAAATGAAATCAGTTTTATTTGTATAGCCAAATATCACAATTCCACATTTCACATTCCATACAGTATGACACCCTCTGCCCTTATCTATCTATCTATCTGTCTATCTATCTATCTATCTATCTATCTATCTATCTATCTATCTATCTATCTATCTATCTATCTATCTATCTATCTATCTATCTATCTATCTATCTATCTATCTATCTATCTATCTATCTATCTATCTATCTATCTATCTATGAAATCACATATATCTATGCTGCAATTTTACCATGTTATGTGATGAACTACCAATCCGCTAACCCTGTGTATCAAAATGGCGTTTATCTCTGCGATTGGAACGATAAAATTATTGAAAACATTTAAGAAATTTAGGGCCAGTTTCACAGACATGGATTAAGCCTAGTCCTGGACTAAATGGAATTTTGAATGGAGATTGTCCATTGAAAGCACAATTTAGTCCAGAACTAGGCTTAATCCATGTCTGCGAAACCGGCCCATAGAGTTAGATAAGATAAACATAAACAGTATTTACATAAAGATACATTCTAAATACTAAAGTAGTGCAAAGGAATTTTCTGTGCAATATAAAACAGTATGTATAAAATAGAATAGAAAATAAAAAGTAGATAAGTTGGGGGCGCCCTTAGCTCAGTTGGTAGGGCGTCCCCCCCCCCATGAGCCTCGGCCAGCAGCGGACCCGGGTTCGATTCCAGCCAGCGGTCGTTCTCTGCATGTCACTCCCCTCTCTGCCCCATTTCAACTCTGTCAATAAAGCATAAAAAAATGCCCAAAAAAATATCTTAAAAAAAAAAAAAAAAAAGGTATATGAGTTAATTTGAAACATATTTACAATGTGCAATATGAACTACCAACCCCTCTAACCCTGTTGTTATTATTCCCTTAAGGTGAAGTGTGCATAAAACAGGAGCCGGGCAGTCCCAAGAAGAAAGACAACGCGCTCCTTCGCTACCTGTTGGATCGGGACGATAATGGAATCCTGGACAAAGCGATTAAGATGGAACCCGGGGAAGGACCCAAGATCTCCAACATCAAGACGGAGAAACATGAACCAGGTTACAACATGGCGGAACAGGTCAGTGTGGTGTTGTTATTAGTGATGTTACGCCCAACACGAAAGCCCCGAAAGCCTGTGTCGCGCAAAGGGGGCGTGTCCAGATGAAGCCTGTCTCGAGGCCTGTATCGTTTGTCACAGTACCACGTGACTAAAGACAAACGAAGACCCTTTTTTCTGAAATCATGCGACTGCCTCACTTTACATACTATCTATGCTTGCTACGTGAAATAAGAGAGCCACTACCGTAACATACCAGCAGATGTCAGTACTCCTGAATGAGCTGTTAAATGGGGCTTTGTTGATCAGGCTTTTTGGTGAAGCTTTTGGCCAGAAAGAAGACATTCACCGGGCTTCATCACACCATCACTAGTTGTTACAAACGAGAAGATTTAAAGGAACCCTTCACCCATATGGAACCGGCGTTCTATCATTATAAAATCGCCATTATAATATAATGAATGAGGTTTTTCTTCCCTCAGTCTTCTCTCAGTCTTCCCTTGGCCCAGCTGTCCTGTTAATCCTAACCCTACATTTTTACTAGGGTGATGTCAGACTAGTAAAAAAAATCATCTACGTTTATCAATGTTATGTATGAACTAGCAGAGTTGGCTATTCTAGGCCAGAACCATTCCAATGTTAAGTATTAAATAGTTACCGATGGCAACAGAGGATAGTTGATCATATACGGAGTTAACAAAGACCTTAGCTCGTCATGGCTAAGGTTAGCTACATCGTAAAGGTTGGGACGATATGTCCGTTACATTCCTATTTTAAATTTTGCCCTTGATGTGTCCACTGTGTGTGTGTGTGTGTGTGTGTGTGTGTGTGTGTGTGTGTCTGTCTGTCCGTCTATGTGTGTGTGTGTGTGTGTGTGTGTGCGCGTGTGTGTGTGTGTCTGTCTGCCTGCCCGTCTGTGTGTGTGTGTGTGTGTGCCTGTCTGTCTGTCTGTCTGTCTGTGTGTGCGTGCGTGCGTGTGCGTATGTGTTTGTTGTGTGTGTGTGTGTGTGTGTGTGTGTGTGTGTGTGTGTGTGTGTGTGTGTGTGTCTGCATATCCACTCTGGCCAAACAGAGCTGTGACTGTGTGTCGTACTGTACAGCATCACACATGACCTCATTAGTGCCGGCAGTTTATTTTTAGATCCTCCTCTATTCATCAGCCAAAGACCAGTGCTGTCAGTGTGTGTGCGTGTGTGTGTAAGTGTGTGTGTAAGTGTGTGTGCGTGTACATGCATTGTGTGTGTGTGTGTGTGTGTACCTGCATGTCTGTGTGTGTGTGTGTGTGTGTGTGTGTGTGTGTGTGTACATGCCTGTGTGTGTGTGTGTGTGTGTGTGTGTGTGTGTGTGTGTGTGTACATGCCTGTGTGTGTGTGTGTGTGTGTGTGTGTGTGTGCGTGTGTGTGTGTGTGTGTGTCTGTGCGTGTGTCTGTGTGTGTGTGTATGTGTACATGCCTGTGTGTGTGTGTGTGTGTGGGTGTCTGTGTGTGTATGTGTGCGTGTGTCTGTGTGTGCGTCTGTGTGTGCGTGGTAGGTCAAATTACATTGTAACACTGAGTGGGAGGTTTCAGTGTCTTTCAAAGTAATCATCATAAGTGAATAAGCAAATTTATGTTTAGCCTTTTTTCATTTTTCTTTTTTTCTCTGCCTCTTACTCCTTATCCATGGCACCATAAGGTTATTTCCCTATATTCTGTTTAATTAAACAAAGACAAAGAATACTTTATTCCACTTTTAATGCATATCTTACTTTAGGAAGGATACAAATATATTTAACAAACCATTTGAAGCACCTGGGGACTCATTTATAACGGTGTGCGTAGAAACCATCCTAAAACATTCCGTCCGCAGAAAGCCAAAAATGTGCTGCGCAAAAAAAAAATCAGATTTATAAAACTGTGCGGCGCACAGTTTAACGCAATCTTCCCTTTATAAATACCCACCTGCGCTGAATTGTGCGCAGACGATCTCCACCCCGTGTCCTCCCACTTCACCTCCCAGTTTCATCCCACAATCTACCATACATGGCGAATGCTAAATAGCTCCTGAATATGATGACGCTCTTAATAAGCACGGAATTTTGACTGACATGAGGAAAAAAGGGAGGCAACGCGGCCGCAAAGAAAGCGACTGGGAAGGAAGAAAGCCTGTGACGTTGTGCATGTGCTACAGAAACTGGCACACACACACACACACACACACACACACACACACACACACACACACACCCGCGCGCTTATCACATATCATGATTGGCACAGTCGTTGTAGTCTTTGTAAAGCAGTTTCGCCCAACTTTGTACTGTATGAAATATCACGTATTAGCGTAGGCCTACCTGTAGTCCTATATGTAGGCCTATATAAAATGGTGTGACAAGTGAAATAATGCCTATGGTCTATTCGAGAGAATTGTTTATCTCCCGTGAGATCCACACATTTCCAACGTCAGATTATAGTTTAATCTTCCAGGGTGAATTGTTATGGGAAAGAGATGTGTGTAATGATTTGCTAAATTCATAACATGATTTTATCTAACGAAATTACAGTTTTAATTAATATATGTTGGGCTTAACTTTGTACAAAACTACTTTTTACACACCTCTTAAAATTTGCTCTCCCGCTGGCCACTCACGGAAACACCTCCCGACGTATAGGATATTATTATAAAGTAGCGCTATAAGTTATAAAATATAACCAAAGCATGTAGACCTAGGCTACTTGATAAGTAATTCAACCTACATCACAACTGCATGCCATAGACTACAGTAGCCATATATTCACAACTATAGGTAAGCTTATATATTTTATTGACTAAATATATTGGCTGCCAAGCATCATTTGTCTGTGTTTTTCGGATGACTGAGCTTCATTTCGTGGTGTTGCCATTAAGTGTCGCTGATTCCCCGAGTCAGGAAAACCTTGCGGTAGCTCTACGCATGGTCGAAGGTTGGCGTAGGAATACGCACACTTCTCCGCAAATAATGTCTTTATAAATACCAACGTTTGCCACCGCACATTTTCCCGCAAATTTCTTCCCGTCTACGCAAGGTTTTTGTGCGCCGCAAGCTTTATAAATGAGGCCCCTGGCATCCTCAAAATGTACTTAAAGGAGCTACGAGGAACTTTTAAATATCTCTGAAACGGTCTAATTTTTTCCTCTGATGATCTTAAATCGCATGTAACAGCAAAGGAGATCATCAGTGCAAAGAATGCTATTTTCATATTGTTTCTCTTAATGCCTTTGTCATGGGTATACGCTCACCCAGGAACAACAGCTGGCATGGTCAAAACACTACCGCTTTTGTCCAAAGGGGGGCGCTAGAATTAACAAAAACTGAAAGTTCCTCAGAGCACATTAAGGTTGCGTTCCGAATCGCATACTTTCTACTATATAGTATGTAGACTACTGCATCCTAACTAGATTCTTTTTATCGTCGGATGTAGTATGTAGAATAGAAAAAAGAAAGAGTATGAGATTCGGAACGCAACCTAAAACATTTGTTATCATGATTTCTGAACTTGAAGCTTCCCTGGTTCTTTGTTGATAGAACTGAATTGAAATGACATCTAAGAGAACTCTGTGACACAAAAACAAATGGCCTGTCTTTCTCTCACGCATCTACACTTTTGAGTCATTGATTGTCATGTTATGAATGGATATACAGACTGTACGATCTCCTTGTCAATTGCAAGTGCTTGTCAGTATAATCTAAAAAACCTCATTTAACTTGACACATAGGTTTTTTCAACGGGGTTGTAATAGTTTTTGAATTTTGCCATGTTATGCAATGAACTGCCTACCTCCTAACCCTGTGTTATCTCTTTGTTGCTGATTTCAGACCAGTGAGTTGGAGGACTTGCTTGAGGACCTACAGAGTAACAGCCAGCAGCAGCAGCAGCCTCAGCATCAGTTTGAGGGCCAGCCTTCGCTAAGACGACCGGCCTCCTCCTCTTCCTCTGTCTCCGCCCAGCCCGGCTCCTCTGACAAACAGACCATAATAAGCAACATTCTGCAGATGGCCGACAGCAACCACAGCCCAACACACCAGCACCGAGGCTTCAACCCCATCAGCCCTGCAGGTACGATAACAGTACTATGTTTGTGCAAATTTTTTTTTTTTTTTACAGGGACATCTTTTGAGATTTTGGCCTATTCGGCTTTCATAACATGTCTTCTTTCAAATTATTATAGATAAAAAGTCCAAATTGACCTATTCCTATTTGATTGTGATTGTACCTGCTGGGCTTTAATCCTATCAGTCCTGCAGGTAGGACCAAAGAAATTAGTTTTTTCAAGCACTGGACATTTAAAAAAAATAAAATTTTGTCTGATGTGGTTAGAAAAAATATAGTTTTACAACAAATGAGAAAAACAGAACTAAGCAATTTTTACATCATCTTTATACAGAACTTTGAGTCCAGAATAAAGTCATTCAAACATTAAAAATAAAATAAAACTGTCCCCCCCCCCCCGTAGGTTTTAATGGCATCAGGCCGGAGCAGTGTGGTCGTGTCGTGGCCCCCGTCCGGAGAACGTCAGTGGACGGTGGAATCGGCCCAAACCCAAACACCGGGCGGCCATTCCCCCCCCAGCACCGCACCAACAGCCCATACACGTTACTACAGCAACAGCAGCAGCAGAAGCAGCAGCAAAGCATGATGGGAACTCACCCGGGCATGGCAAACCAGGCTATGGGCAATCCAGGTCTGTTAGGAAATATAACAGTCTGTCTGTCTGTCTGTCTGTCTGTCTGTCTGTCTGTCTGTCTGTCTGTCTGTCTGTCTGTCTATCTATCTATCTATCTATCTATCTATCTATCTATCTATCTATCTATCTATCTATCTATCTATCTATCTATCTATCTATCTGTCTGTCTGTCTGTCTATCTGTCTGTCTAATCTGGAAAATAAATAGTATCTCATCAGTCCTGCCTAAAATGATTGTTATTGTTAATTTCTAATAATCTTCCAAAAGCTTTTCTACTGTCTGTTAGAAACAAAAATGCCCCACAAAATACTGTTTATGACTATATCTAGTTATGTGATGTATTTTCATACATACTACATGCAAGCCACAATAAAAGGATGTATGATTCATTTGTAAAATAAAAAATGTCCTTCCCTCTCTGCCTAAAAGTATTGTTGATGACTTCTTTCTACTGTAATTTTTCTAATTATCTGATTTATTTTGTTTTTAAACCAGGCATGCATGGTGGTGGTTCTATGCGCGGAGGCCCCATGCAGCAGGGCTGGTCTCCCCAGGGAGGAGGCCCTATGATGGGCCAGAGTGTGGGAGCGGGGCGCATGGTCCCCAACATGAACACAGCCAGAGGTCTGCCAGGAGTCAGAGGAATGGTCAATATGCAGATGATGGGCAACGGTGAGAATTTAAATTTTTTTTTTAAAGCATAAATGTATAGCTGAAATTGTTTCATTCAATGGGCCGCTGTGGTGAACTGTGTAGGGCGGTCGTCCACTGGGTTACAGGGTCGGTGGTTCGATCCCCCGTCTCCCCGTCACATGTCTAAGTGTCCCTGGGCAAAGAGACACTGAACCCCAAATTGCTAACTATCGGGAGCACCCTTGCACCCTGCGTGGTAGCTGCTGCTGCTATCGGTGTGAATGTGTGTGTGACTGGGTGAATGTGTAAAAAACAATGTAAAGCGCTTTGGGTCTGTGAAAAACCAGGGAAAAGCGCTGTATATAAGTGGAGATCATTTACCATTCATTCATACATACACTAGTATAAGTGAATGATGGCTGTATCGGCCCCAGATACCAATTTTGGTTTTGAGTGGATCTGATCTCCATGTTTTATCTGCTTCTTTCTTTCTGTGTCTGTCAGAGATGGAGATGGGTAACCAGGTCTACGCTCAACACCAAGTCC
The DNA here is from genome assembly GCA_026929865.2 of Hyperoplus lanceolatus. Taxonomy (NCBI): domain Eukaryota; kingdom Metazoa; phylum Chordata; class Actinopteri; order Uranoscopiformes; family Ammodytidae; genus Hyperoplus; species Hyperoplus lanceolatus. The sequence goes on from CM049406.2 coordinate 4,388,476, forward strand.
CGCCCAATCAGACTGCACCGTGGCCCGACCGAATCATAACAATGGATCACTATGGAAACCAAAGCAGGTACGGCAATTCAATTCACCCCTAAAGCATACTAACCCTGCGTTCCAAATCGTATACAACATACTACAGCTGACCGTAACAATAGCTTGTAGTATGTTACAAAATACTGAATGTTTCGTCATAACCTCGCACGTTAAACTTGACTCTTTTGCTTATATCCTTTGTATTACTATGGGCCGGTTTCGCAGACATGGATTAAGCCTAGTTCTGGACTAAATTGTACCTTCAATGGACAATCTCCATTCAAAATTCCATTTAGTCCAGGACTAGGCTTAATCCATGTCTGTGGAACTGGCCCTATATGTTCGATCAGTCGATGTGACGTAACTTTCGCTGCGCTTTTGTCTTATGTAATTGTAAAGATTTTTAAAATATATGTATGCGTGTACAGTATGTTTTTTGTATGTTCTGTTATTTGTATTAAAAAAAAACTGAGCAGTGTTAGATGTGGGTTTTGTCTGGACCCCTATAGTCTTGTGTGCCAATAACCCCATGTTCCCTTGCAGGCCAGCATACAGCAGTGATGGGATGGGGTGCTGTGTGTCGGGTCATGAGGGCCAGCCTGACGAAGGGGCTCTGCTCAGCCAGCTCTGCTCCGTGCTGAAGGACTATGAAGGACTGGAGGAAATAGACAAGATGCTAGGGATCCCAACCCTGGCCGGACAGGTTAGACACTACACACTGACATTACTGGATGGACACACCAGGGAACTGTATGGACTCACTTAAAAATATAAAATATACTGCCATTTAAGGCCATTTGGGACAAAAATGTCGACCTCCAAAAACCTTCTTTTTTTTTACACTTTTTGGGGTTAAATCTTTTAATCAGAATTTACAAATATTCAAACATTTTGGGGATTTTAACCCTTGCATTTAATTAACATAATGAATAAGTGTTTTGAAGGCAGGCCTTGAAACTCTCTAAAACTGAGAATTTCAGACAGAGGCTGAAAAGGGGAGATTCACCAATGGCACTGTGAGAAATATAAAGTGATTTTTTTGGAAAAAAATCATATATATATATATATCATATATAAAAATTATATATATATATATAAATTTAAATCTAAATTAAACTAACTTTCACACATACTGTCCCCCCCCCCTTTAGAGCCCTCACCCAGACCATGATCAGTATCTCAGCTCCGACCCGAGTATGAAGCCTCTCCTGTACAGCCAGCAGCACTATGGCGCCCCGCCCAGCTATGACTCAGGCTACCACAGTTTGAGCGCTCACATGGGGCAGCAGCAGCACCGCATGGGCCCCGCCGGTTACCCTCCTATGATGCGCATGCCCGGGACTATGGGGCCCAGGCCGGTCGGGATGAGACCCAATACAGGGGTCCCACCTCAGCCCAATAACCTCAGACTACAGCTGCAACACAGGCTGCAGTCTCAACTGGTAGGTGGTGACACATTTTATTTAAAATGTTTTTTTTTTTTTTTTTAGATATTTTTTCCATTGTTTTGACAGTTGAAGATTATAAATATATAGTTGAAATGGAGGTAGAGAGGGGGATGACATGCAGAGAACAATTAAGGAGTACCGCATTAACCCAATAACCCGAGACTATAACTACAGCACAGGCTGCAGTCACAACTGGCAGGTGGTGGAAAAGTAGTTTTTTATCATTTTGTTTTATATCATTTTTTTTTTGGTATTTTACAGTTGAAGATTAGAAGTATATACAATTTAGTAGAAATGGGGGTATAGAGGGGTTTTTTTTTTTTGGGGGGGGGGTGACATATAGAAAACAGCTGTGACAAGGACTGAGCCTCAAATGATACAGTATCTCACAAAAGTGAGTACACCCCTCACATTTCTTCACAATTTTCTTTATATCTTTCCATGGGACAACACTGAATAAATGACACTTTGATACAATGTAAAGTAGTCAGTGTACAGCTTGTATAACAGTGTAAATTTACTGTCCCCTCAAAATAACTCGACACACAGCCATTAATGTCTAAACTGCTGGCAACAAAAGTGAGTACAATTTTATTTTAATTCCAGCCTGGAATTAAAATGAAATTGGTCAAAGTACGATATAGTCTAATTAAAACGGTTACAGGTAGAGTTTGGCAGATGCAGAGAAAGTCTGGATTCTAACTCTCACCCGGGTCTGCTGTGAAGAGGACCAATTTGAATTTTTTTTTAGATGCACTCAAATTCAAACCTAGCGGTGTATTTCTGTGTATTCTTTCTTTTTTATTACGTGTGTGTGATGCAACCAGGTGTGTGTGTGTGTGTGTGTGTGTGTGTGTGTGTGTGTGTGTGTGTGTGTGTGTGTGTGAGGTGTGTGTGTGTGTGTGTGTGTGTGTGTGAGTGATGCAACCAGGCCGGATGTGAAGCCAACAGGGTTCGCTGAGTGTAAAACGGCAGCAGCGACAAAAGGAACAAATGTGTTTTAGAAAAAGCTTTCTGCCTTCATCAGCGGACCCCTGCTGCTAACACACCTAACAGGGAACACACACACACACACACACACACTTAACAGGGAACACACGTAACACACAAAGCATGTACTAACACACACACACACACACACACACACACACACACACACACACACACACACACACAACACACACACACATCATGTACTAAAACACACAGACACATGACACTCACACACACGGCATGTGCACACACAAACACAAACACAAACACACACACACACACACACACACACACACACACACACACACACACGACACACACACACACACACACACACACACACACACACACACACACACACACACACACACTTACACACTCTCACACGAGCATGCTCTCACTCACAGCATGGTCACACACAAAACATACATAACATACGTAACATATTTAATTACAATAATTTTCAAATTTAATGACTATATATATTTATACAGCTCCGGTAAAAATGAAGAGACCACTCCAAATGTTCAATGTCTCTTGTTTTACTATTTATAGGCATATGTTTGAGTAGAATGAACATTTTGGTTTTATAATATAAACTACTGACAACATTTCTACCAAATTCCAATTTTTTTTTTTGTCATTAAGAGCATTTTCAATAAGTTATGTAGAGATTAAGATTTGCAGAGCTGTAAATAATATTTAAGAAAACACTGCCATCCTGTGGAGAGGTGAGGGAGTGCAGCTCCACTCAAATAGCATTGATGATGGTTTGTGTGTTCAGATGTGTGACACGACTTTTGCACTTCTATTTTTACATTGTGGTAATCTGGTTTTGAGGCGTTAGTGAAATAAATGATCACACCATTTTAAAGGGGTCTCTCTCACACACACAAACACAGACACATACACACAAACAACACACACACACACACACACACACACACACAGAGCATGTACACACACACACACACACACACACACACACACACACACACACACACACACACACACACACACACACACACACACACACACACACACACACACACACACACACACAAGCACGCTCGCACACACACACACATGCTTTGAAACTAAATATTCAAGTGTCTTTGAGCCACTTCCAAAAAACCGCTATATAAATACTGTCAATTACACACACACACACACACACACACACACACACACACACACACACACACACACACACACACACACACACACACACACACACACACACACACACACACAATACTAAAAAAGTACTTTGTTTATCTCCATGTAGAATCGTCAGCCGATGGTGAACCAGATGAGCGGAGTGTCCAATCTGAATCTACCTCTAAGGTCTAATGTACCAAACCAGGTCAGTCCATTTACTGTGTGTGTGTGTGTGTGTGTGTGTGTGTGTGTGTGTGTGTGTGTGTGTGTGTGTGTGTGTGTGTGTTTGTCAATCTCTCTTACTCCACCACATCAAATTGAAATCTTATCATGTATGTTTTGATTTTTAGATGTATTATTTATTTTTATAATTTTTTTAACTCTCAATGTCCTTTCAAAATGGTTAAATGTTCACTGTGTGTGTATGAATGAAAACGAAGTATAAAATAATAAAAGTTCAGTTCAGAAGCCGTTAAAGGGGCACTGTGTAACATTTTAAGTAATTTATTAGCTAAACTCAATATCCTCATTCATAAATATGTCCTCATTGGTGTAAAATCACCTCTGCCAAAAATCTGAATTATCCTCCTGAGCGGAGAAAAACAAATATTAATATTACATTTTGTACATTGAGAGGGGAAGTCTTATGGAGGCATCCATGTTTTTGGAATGTCATCAGGTGCATTGTTTTAAATTTAGAATTGTTCTTGTCCTTGAAGGCCACTGTAGCTTCTGTTATTATTCTAAAGAGGTGGGGTTACCCAGGGAGCGTTGCATTCTAGAACTTTCTAGAACTTTCTTGATGATGTCATATTACACACTGCCCCTTTAAAGGAGGAGTCAGGAATTCTGGAGAAAATCTCTTTTCACAATCTGCTACCCGTCAATTCTGAGTGTGTGCTGAAAACAAATCCAGTGTTAATACACAGCCTAAGATCTGTAAACGGGCATGTTGCTAGCTACGGTGGGCCCCCTTTGTTTACATGGATTTTTTTTCAACACAATCACAGATAGTACTGACAGGTTTTCAATGATTTTCGACAAAAATAATTCTCCAGAATCACCGACTTCACCTTTAAAGTGCTGTTGAATTTGATGTTTCATCTATCTCTATTTCTCCCTATAGACAATGAAAATAAAGATTATTCTATTCTATTCTACAGGGAACCCTCAACGCCCAGATGTTGGCCCAACGTCAACGTGAATACCTTAGCAACCACCTACGGCAACGTCAACAACAACAACAACAACAGCAACAACAGCAACAGCAGCAGCAGCACATGAACCAGCAGCAGAGAGCCATGATGATGAGAACTCAAGCTCTAAACATGGCGTCCTCCATGTCCGGTGGTCCAGGGGGGGTCTCCGCTCCTTCACAGATGCCCATGGGAAGCACCAATCCTCGGGCACAGACGTACCAATACGCACCCTCCGGCTATGGTACTACCAGCCTGCCTTGCTCCTTCTACTCCTCCTAATCCTACTAACCTAATTTGAGAAATAATTATTCAAAACGTTTGTTAAACCTGCAGTGTGTAGAATTTTGGGTTTTATTTCCTAGCAGATTTTGTAGAAAGTAATTATAATATCCATAAGTACATTTAATTTAGTGCATAATAGCTGAAAAAAAAATGTTGAAATTATTATGTTTCCCTTAGAAAGGGTCTCATATATGTCCATATTTCTGCACATTTTGGACCAAGGCCTAGTGCCGCCATCTTGAAAGTGTCATAGTTGGAATGACATCAGGTGCATTGTTTAAAATGTAGAATTGTTCTTGTCCTTGAAGGCCACTGTAGCTTCTGTTATTATTCTAAAGGGTTGGGGTTACCCAGGGAGCGTTGCATTCTAGAACTTTGTAGAACTTTCTTGATGATGTCATATTACACACTGCACCTTTAAAATATAGTGTTCATGAAGTATGAGATGGCTTGACCTCCAAGACGTAAGAGTTTGAGTTGGACCTCAAAACTAAAACATCTGAGAACACAGATGAGTTTTCCTAACTTTTCATTGTTACAGTAGTTTCCTATTTTCATATGATGTTGCATTTCCTTTTCCCTTCATCTTAAATGTTAATGTGTGGTTAGTTTTACCCTTGCTACCTACAGTATGCGTACATCCTGTGACACTTTTAAACACTCCAATCTGCAGGAATGAGCGCAGCAGCAGCAGCAGCAGCAACAGCAGCATGACCCAGCTTAGATGATACTAAAATACTCCTATATTACGCACTGTAGCTTTAAATTTTAGTGCATGGTTAGTTCCCACTTGCAGCCTGTGACTCTTTTGAACCCTCTATTTCTGCAGGAATGAGCCAACAACAGCAGCAGTAAAATAAATAAATAAATCAGACAGTTTTGTTCAGAAAATCCGTTTTTCTAACTCTTTTTATTTTGACAGTGTACAGTAGTTTCCCATTTACGCTTTTCCCATAATATTGCATTTCCTTTTCCCTCCATCTTAAATGTTGTTACCTACAGTATACATACATCCTGTGACTCTTTTAAACCCTCTACTTCTGCAGGAATGACCCAACAACTGCAGCAGCATGACCCAGCTTAGATGATACTAACATACTCCTATATCACGCACTGTGACTATAAATGTAAGTGTGTGGTGACTTTTGTGAACTGTGTATTTTGCAGGAATGACCCAGCAGCAGCAGCAGATTGACCCAGCTTCGGGCTTCCCTTGTGGGGCAGCGACCGCTCACAGCCCCCTGCTCTCCCCGCGGATGGTCTCGGGTCAAAGCCCAATGCTGCAGCCGAGCCAGGGGCAGAACCAGAGCCAGGGCCGCACACAGGGGGGGCCGACCCAGGGACCTGCACCCAGCTACCAGGCTCCATCGCAGGCAGCGGCCCCTAGCTATCAGGGCCCTAACCAGGGACCTGCCCCTAGCTACCAGGCTAGCACCGAACTAAATGGCTGGCCTCAAGCTAACAATATGTCAACCAACAACAGGTAACAAATCAGGCATGGATTTAATATTATTTGTATTTATTTCTATTTTTTTAAACCAAAAGCTGTAGTGTGTAACTTCTGTCGCCCCCATGAGGAATTCTGAGTAATAACAATAACACTGTCTGTACCTCTAAGCTAACAATATGTCTACCAACAACAGGTAATAAATCGCGCATGGATTTTATTATTGCTACTATTTATTTATTTATTTAACTTATAGCTATAGTTTGTAGTTTGTAGTTTATGTCGCCCCCAGTAATAACAATAATACAGTTGGTGCGTCTACAAGAGGTTAAGCCTTCAGTGACGTGTGCGCATGGATTTTATACCTTCCGCTGTACGTCCAGGTTTTTTCTTCTTCTTGGGATTTCAGTTTGTGTTAATTCTAGCGCCCCCCTTTGGGCGAAAGCCGTAGTGTTTTTACTATGCCAGCTGTTGTTCCTGGGTGATTGTACCCATGAAAAAGGCATTAAGAAAAACTATATAAAAATAGCATTTTTTGCACTGATGGTCTCGTTTGCTGTAACATGTAATTCATGATCATCAGAGGGAAAAATAAGACCGTTTCAGAACTATTTAAAAGTTCCTCGTAGCACCTTTAAATGACATAAAACACTGGATATAAGTCTATTTGTGACTTATTCTATATGCTTTTTTTTTCGCTCTTTCCAGTGTGTACCAACAACAACAGTCTCAATACTCCACACAACCAAACGGAGGAATGTATACCAGCAATATGAACGTCATGGCAACCAACAACGGCGGCAACATGAACCAAATGTCGGGACAGATGAGCTCCGTCACTACTGAGCAGGTGTGTGTGTGTGTGTGTGTGTGTGTGTGTGGGTGTGCCCTTTGTCTTGAAAAAAATTCTGCTAATGCCCATTTCTAGGAAACATCCTGAATTAATGGGAAATGTGTAAATTTGAGTGATAAATCATTTTAGCTCGCTTAGAGGGGAGCAAATGTAAAAAGTGGCTCAGTTTACCCCGTTCTCCCCTATATGTTGAATGGACTTTTTGGAGGCTAATGTTAATGTGTCTGCTACTCATTGCCGTGGTTACAGGTGAGTGACAGCAGCCTGATCCTGGGTCAGCTGGCGGGAATGGACATGATGAGACAAGACGCTGAGGCCAACTCTGTAAGTCAAAGGCTGTTCACTTTGGTTTTAATTCAAGTGTGTAGTGTTTGAGTATTATGCAAATCTTTGGTTTTATTCTGTAGACTTCTGCGAGATTTCTCCCAAATTCAAAATAAAATATTTATTATTTAATTTAGAATAATTTAAAGCATTTTCATTCATTACTGTAATGTAGAGATTGCAACTTGAGAATTTTTTTTAAAGGGGCACTGTGTAATATGACATCATCAAGAAAGTTCTAGAATGAAACTCGCCCTGGGTAACCCCTCCCCTTTTGAATAATAACAGAAGCTACAGTGGCCTTCAAGGACAAGAACAATTCTAAATTCTAAACAATGCACCTGATGACATTCCAAAAACATGGATGTCTCCATAGGACTTGCCTGCTCAATGTACAAAATGTAACATTAATATTTGTAATTCTCCGCTCAGGAGGATAATTCAGATTATTGGCAGAGGTGATTTTACACCAATGAGGACATATTTATGAATGAGGATATTGATTTTAGCTAATGAATTACTTAAAATGTTACACAGTGTCCCTTTAAAGCATTTTCATTCATTACTGTAATGTAGAGATTGCAAATTGAGAAAAAGATGTAAGTGGTCTATGCAAAGATACTCTCTCCTTTGATAAATACCCTTCAACAGAAGGTTACATGTTATGCTCTGCAAACGGATCACATGACTATAATGAAAAGCAAACGTCATGTGTTATTGGACTAATGGAAGTGAGGTTTGAGGTGAGTTTTTAAAATAGAAAATCCTAAAAAGCAAAAAGGTATAAAACTAATATTGACACTGTTGGTTTGGTTTTGTCTTTAAACCTGCAGTGTGTAGAATTTTGGGTTTTATTTCCTAGCAGATTTTGTAGAAAGTAATTATAATATCCATAAGTACGTTTAATTTAGTGCATAATAGCTTCAAACAATGTTATGAATTATTTATTTTTCCCTTAGAAAGGGTCTCATATATGTCCATATATCTGCATATTTTGGACCAAGGCCTAGTGCCGCCATCTTGAAAGTGTCATAGTTGGAATGTCATCAGGTGCATTGTTTAAAATGTAGAATTGTTCTTGTCCTTGAAGGCCACTGTAGCTTCTGTTATTATTCTAAAGGGTTGGGGTTACCCAGGGAGCGTTGCATTCTAGAACTTTGTAGAACTTTCTTGATGATGTCATATTACACACTGCCCCTTTAAATATGTAAAAAAAAAAAAAAAATCTATGTTGAATGAACTTTTTGGAGGCTAATGTTAATGTGTCTCTTACTCATTGCCGTGGTTACAGGTGAGTGACAGCAGCCTGATCCTGATTCTCGAAATTTGTAGAACTTTCTTGATGATGTCATATTACACACTGCCCCTTTAATGATTCATGTCGTTCTGATTTATTTTTTCTTTCCATAGAATTTCTGCTGACCTCGGTTGTAACACCGGAGCAAAATCACTGACGTCTATTCTACGCTCATGGATGAGTCGAGGACATTTGAAGGAGACACATGGAGGCAAATCCAGTACATTTTAGTGTGTGTGTGTGTGTGTGTGTGTGTGTCTGTCCGTCTGTCTGTCTGTCTGTCTGTCTGTCTGTCTGTCTGTCTGTCTGTCTGTCTGTCTGTCTCTGTCTGTCTGTCTGTGTCTGTCTGTCTGTCTGTCTGTCTGTGTCTGTCTGTCTGTCTGTCTGTCTGTCTGTCTGTCTGTCTGTCTGTCTGTTGTCTGTCTGTCTGTCTGTCTGTCTGTCTGTCTGTCTGTCTGTCTGTCTGTGTCTGTGTGTAAAAGGACAACAAGCAACATATGGAAACCAATGGATTTCATCTTTTTACGGTTCTGTTTCGGAGCCTGACTGAAAACAAAGAAACAAACGAAGAAAAATGTATGAGAAAATATTTTACAGTTTTGAAGAAGTTTTTTTGTGATTATTTGTAAAAAATAAAAAAAAAAAAAAAAAAAAAAAATCAAGGATATCTTTCTAAAATGGTACTTTTTTGATGTCGATTTTATTAAATTTAATATATTTCAACTGCTGTAGTTACAAGGGGAACTGTATCCCTATTTAATGACTCTTTGAATGAAGTTAGAATGTCTATAGATAGTGTACATAGATTTATAAGATTTTTTTTTTTTCTTTTTCTGATATGTGATATATTGTTAAAGCAGTAGTTTGGAGTTTTTGTCCAACAACAATTTTTAATATAAATATTTAATTTGTTATTCAAACTCAATGTGTGAAACTGAAACCCAAGACAATTATAACGCAAATCAATTAATATGATTAGCTTACTGGAATTTCTTTTTAAAGTTGCCACGAGGAATTTTTAAATATTTCTGAAACAGTCTAATTTTTTCCTCTGATGATCATGAATTACATGTAACAGCAAACGAGACCATCAGTGCAAAGAGTGCTATTTTCTATATAGTTTTTCTTACTGCCTTTGTCATGGGTATACACTCACCCTGGAACAACAGCTGGCGTGGTAAAAACACTACCGCTTTTGTCCAAAGGGGGGCGCTAGAATTAACACAAACTGAAAAGTTCCTCGGAGCACCTTTAATTTAAGAAGAATGTGAAAATGCAAACTGACTGCAGAGTTGAACACTGAACATTTTTTTTAATTATTATTATTATTTTTTTTTTCTATTTTTCCTACATGTCCCTTACACTTTCAGTACAGTAAATAAAAACAAAAAAATTCAGGCAATTTTTCTTAATCCCACATTTGTACAAGACAACCAACGAAGTAAAGGAAAAAATTCGTGTAAACATTTTGAAAAACACACTCTCTAAACGTTTTAGGTAAATCACTAGCGGATGTAAAACTCATGTACAGTCTCTCCAATTGTTTCTAGATGAATTTTTTTCTCTTTGATTTTGACTGATACTGTAAACACACACACACACACATATATATATATATATATTTAGATGAATTTTCTTGATTTCTAGATGAATATTTTATCAAATTTCAAAAAATACTGTATTTCATATTTGTACCTTAAGATGCTGTAGACGAAGCATAATGCCTTAGATCTTTCGATTGTTCGTCTGGCGTGAAACTGTATTTCGGTTTTACAGGTGTGTTAGGAAACGTGTCACGTATAACTGCTGAGCGAATGTTTCAACCAACTTCAAAATTAGACAACCACGATTTTTATATTTTCTCTCCCTTAAAATTACATTGAAAAACCTTGTAAAGTGTATGAATTGAGGCGCCAAAAAATGCATTACAAACCGGTTTTATCAACTCATGGGCATCAGACAAGGCAAGGCAAGTTTATTTCTATAGCACAATTCAAACACAAGGCCATTCAGAGTGCTTTACAGGGGCATGGAATACATCAAGTACAGAATAGACATTAGAAAAGCGAATGAAACATTTGCATACTAAGAATAATACTGTGTGCGCATTTGCAATCAAAGTGCACAATCATTTGCATATTATTTTGTTTAGTAGTTGCACCTTGCGTGTGTTCAATGCATCTCTAACATATTTAATATTTTTTTTTCCAAAGGGCATAATGACATGTAACAGCAAACAAGCCCATCAGTGCAAAGAATGCTATTTTTATATAGTTTTGTCTTAATGCCTTTTGTCATGGGTCATACGTTCACCCAGGAACAACAGGTGGCGTGGTAAAAAAACACTATTGCTTTTGTCCAAAGGGGGGCGCTAGAATCAACTCAAACAGAAAATTCCTCGTAGCCATATTAAATATCTCAGCAGTGACACAGTCTAATCCGTAACATACAGTTTAATTCAGAGCGTGGTTCTCTATTATGCAAAAAGTCC
>CM049406.2:4405000-4407500 GCA_026929865.2 Hyperoplus lanceolatus
AAATAATTGAGTGATTAATCTTACCTGTTATATGATCTTTATCGAGTTGCGTGTATGTGTGTGTGTAGCCTCGTTTGAGATATCGCCGTCTTGCTAAGACCTGCGCAATTATGACGCTCGGCTTGCTGAGCGCACAGCATTTTTGCAGCATTTTTGTTGTGCGCTCAGGAAGACGCGCGTCATAGTTGCGCAGGTCTGAGCAAGACGGCTCCAAGTCGAAAGAGGCTAGTGTGTGTGTATGTGTATGTGTGTGTGTGTGTGTCTCTGTTCTCTCACGTGTGCGTGCGTGTCTGTGTGTGTGTGGATCAGAAGGGGCGGTACCGAGCACCACTGCGGTCCAACTACTTACAGCCTGTCTCTCTCTCCTCTCTCATACTCTCACTGTTCCTCAGCACTGCGGGCCCAGTCCAGAGAATTGTACATTTTGTTTCAATCGGTTTATTAAGTAGTTGCCACGGTGACAGCTAGCCCAGGCCTTCTTAAACATGGCGGGAGTTGTGGTACCAAAGCGGCAGGATACTAAGAAATTCTTTGAGAACCTTTCCGGGGCTGGGAAATCCATCGCAGTCCTGACAAGCGGAGGAGATGCACAAGGTAAAAAAAGTTGGTTCCATTATCGGACACATCCGCTGTCTATCCAAGTCTATGACAGTTTATAACTACACAGTTTGTACACAGCGTTGCATTATGCTAAAATATCTGTAGAATATTCCACTTTAACAATTGGATACGTAGGCCTACATGTCTAAACGTGTCGGATACATGCCCAAGGTAACACACTAGTTCCATTATCGGACACACATCCGCTGTCTGTTTAAGGCTCGGACGATTTAGTATAAACGTTTAATACACTGTTGCTTTAGGCTAAACTATGTGGAGCATTTGATATTGTTAAATTGATATTTGGGGGATATATGCCCAAGGTAACACAGTAGATCCATTATCGGACACACATCCGCTGCATATTCAGGTCTCTTGATTATTTAGTAGCCTAGTAGTTTATTACACTGGTGCTTTAGGACAATTTCCCATTGTTACAAGGATTTTTTTTGGGCGATTATTGAATAGTCTGCATCCTTATATAAGTGGATTTTGAATATGTCCGATAATAGGGATAGGCTGGCTAACACACACTAACTACTTTCCAATATCGGAAACGGCTGCTTCCTATTCATGTCTGTGACTGTTGTAGCCTATAGGCCAGTAGTTTAATACAGTGGTGCTGTGTGCTAGGATTGATGCAGAATCCCCACTTTTTTACTATTATTTTCGAAGGATTTTCCAATAATAGGCAATAGTATGTGAATACATGTTTGAACGGGTCCGATAATATGTTTGAATACATGTTTGAATGGGTCCGAGATCTAGGCCTATAGGCGAGCTGCAGCGTGACAGATAAACGTCTCGTTACTAGTTACTATTACGTCACAGTTACTAGTGGAGCGAATCAAGGAAGGCGCGGTTATGAAGATGATAGAGACCTAGATTTAAGTGTAGCCTATAAAAGAGGGGAAAGTTGGGTTTATTTGAATAGTTTTCAACGCATTTTAATACAGGCTATAGTTTGATTGTGCTGCCCACGAAGGAGTGTCTTTATGGTGCATGTTTATTGAATCCGAACGGCCGGTTATGCAACAGTTGACGCTCCCATTCATTCACACATCTATAGCCTAGGCCTGCTGTCACCTGTCACACATTTTTTTTTTCACGACATTCAAGCTAGAATAGGCCTATTTCATCACGCAAATATACCGTATGTAGGTTATGGAAAGCTGTTTTATAATGTGTAAAATAAAACCTGATATAGATAAAGAGTCCCGTTTGGATCAAAGTCTAACTGATATCAACACGTGATCGCGAGGATTAGCCTACATATTTAAACAGCCATCTCGGTTTACGTGAGGAAGTTATTTTCTTATCTGGAATCCTGCACCAAAGCATGGATACAAAGTAACGCCTATGGGATGACTGTGCATGCATGTAGGGGTGGCGCATCGTGTGTGTGTGTGTGTGTGTGTGTGTGTGTGTGTGTGTGTGTGTGTGTGTGTGTGTGTGTGTGTGTGTGTGTGTGTGTGTGTGTGTGTGTGTGTGTGTGTGTGTGTGTGTGTGTGTGTGTGTGTGAGAGAGAGAGAGAGAGAGGGAGAGATAGATAGAGAGAGAGATTGATTGAGAGTATTTAGATGTTAAAGTGTGTGTGTGTGTGTTTGTGTGTGTGTGTGTGTGTGTGTGTGTGTGTGTGTGCGCACTTGTGTCGTTTTTGCGGTATTCATGACGGCATTTGTGTGTGTGTGTGTGTGTGTGTGTGTGTGCGTGCGTGCGTGCGTGCATATGCGTCCCTTTGCACCACATGGACACAAGCTTGAATCATAGAACAGATGACTCACTGCTAGCATTGTGTTATAGTATTCCTATGACAATTCTGCCCGTTTGAAATGTTGAACCTGTTGCAAGTCTTATACTGACCCGGTGTTGCGCCGAAAGCTGTGACCTGCCAGAATGT
>CM049406.2:4412500-4462500 GCA_026929865.2 Hyperoplus lanceolatus
CTGTCTCTCTCTCTCCCTCCATTCCTCTCTCTCTCTCTCTCTCTCTCTGTATCTGTCTCTCTCGCTCTCTCCCTCTCTATTTCCCCCTCTCTCTTTCTTTCTCTGACAGTTTTCCCCTAGTTGGCTGGAGTCCAAATCAGACAGTGTTAGACACCAGCTCACTGTCTCTGTACGTTTGTCTGTCCAACTTTTCTCTCTCTCTTTCTCTTTATCCCTCTCTTTCATATATCTCTCTCCCTCTCTTTTTCCCTCTTTCTCTTTCTCTCTCTCTCTCTTTGGCTCTCTCTCTCTCCTCCCGTGCCCATTCTGCAGACAAAGGGCCAATGAATAGGGCGGCATGTTTGAAACAATTACGTGTGGGGGGAAATTTGGCCCACAGAAAACTAGAGAGAGAGACAGAAAGAGGGCAAGAGAGAGAGAGAGATTGAAAGAGGGAGAAAGAGAGAAAGAGAGAGGGATAGAAACATAGGGAGAGAGAGAGACTGTTTGAAGCATTTACGTGTGGGAGGAAATTTGGTCCAAAGAAAAGAGAGACAGAGAGAGATGTAGAGAGAGAGAGATAGAGAGAGGGAGATGGAGAGAGAGAGAGAAAGAGAGAGAAAGAGAAACAAAGAGGAAGAGGAGAGAGAGAGAGAGAGAGAGAGAGAGAGAGAGAGAGAGAGAGAGAGAGAGAACCTTGTTAGCTGTGAGAGGCAGCTTGTGCATGTTGGGTTCATTCTGACTCATAGAGAACAGGCCTCTACATTAGTATAGACATATTCACATCAATACGCTGCTTCATATAATAGAAATATTTAGTGACAACTGGTATTATTCCAATTGAGCTATAGTGTTGAGATCTTTCAGTTTGGCTGATGTTAAGGTTTTTGAGAAATGAAGCAATTTGGCACAATCTCCTAGTGATCATAATGTTGTTTTGCAGATCATGTAACAATAGATATACTATATTAGAAAAATGTCCACTTTTTTACCGTTAGAGAAATTAACCCTGAAAAATGTGATCGCGGCCATATCTTTCACCAACTTTGGATTCCATTAATCAGTTGCTTAGAGGAATTTTCTATAGTAGGTTGTCAACAATGATAAGGAAATTATGTTATGATTTCTAAATATTTTATTTTTGTTATTATTTTTTATTTATTTATTTTTTATTATTTTTATTATTATTATTTTTTTTCTTCTTATCATTATTATTAGTATTATTAGTATAAGATTGTTTTTCTTGCTTTTGTTGTTTTTTTGATTGTGTGTTGTATATGTGGTGCAAGGAAGGGTTACATGAACATTATGTGATAAGTGTATTCATCAATGTATACCCATCCCAAATAAAAAGATGTTGAAAAAAAAAGAAAGAAAAGGACACATAACTCACATATGAACTGATTGTGAAGATAATCATGAGTTGTGGCTGTGTTTCTAAATTACCTATGTTATGTTTGCATAATATATTTTAGTATTTGTGAATAATTTGCCTTCCCTTGTCCTACAGGTATGAATGCGGCGGTCCGGGCCGTCGTCAGAATGGGAATCTATGTCGGAGCGAAAGTTTATTTCATCCACGAGGTGAGACGTGACTCAAAATGGTTCTAGTCTGTCCGTCTGTCTGTACGCCAAGCCTTAGGGGTCACACACACACACACACTCACACACACACACACACACACACACACACACACACACACACACACACACACACACACACACACACACACACACACACACACACACGCAGGCAGGCAGGCACGCACACACACACTTTTTTTCTGCAAGGCGACTGTGATACTTAAGGCCAAAAACGTCAGTTGCAATATAGACCACCGTATAAAAACAACGCGCACACACACACACACACACACACACACACACACACACACACACACACACACACACACACACACACACACACACACACACTTAACTATATGTACAAGTTGACTTCATGTCCCCCTTTTTTCGTTGGTACAATTTTTCTGCAAGGCGACTGCGATGCATAAGGACAAAAACGTCAGTTGTAATAAGACCACCGTATAAAAACAACACACGTAGGCACACACACACACACACACACACACACACACACACACACACACACACACACACACACACACACACACACACACACACACACACACACACACACATACACTGTATGCCCTGTCTGGCCCTGTTTGACAGTGAGGTAGATGTAAGCTGACCATTTGCCTGTGAGGTAACCAGCAGTACTCAGAGTCCTGACATTATTAGCTTGCTGTTCCCAGACAGACAAAGCACTGTCATGCTTTGTCTGGGATTTGACCTTCAAAAGGTACAAATCAGATGATTACGTGTTGAAACTTAACCCGTGTGTGGTGTTCATATTGTCGTTACCCAGCCAGTGTTCGCTGCATTTTAGGACGTTTTAACTCAACACAATCAAACACAATTAATATTTTTATTTTTTTAATTTAATAAATATTTTAATTTTTTATTTATTTTTTACTATGGAAAAGGGGTAGGATTAAATAAGTGTATACTTCTTCCTGCTCCTTTTCAGGCATATCACAGCAACACAGATAATTTGTTTTCTTTTTTATTTTTTTTGTGAAAACATAATTTGTTTATTGTTGTTACGGCCAGGCCCCAGGCTCGTTGGCCGGCCAGTAGACATGCAAAGAAACCAGAGGAAACAAAGCAATCAAAGTGATAACGTGATTTATTCAAAATAATCCCTCAACACAACTCAACGCAGGAGGCTGCAAATAAAAAGGAAAACGGGAGGAAGCCTGGGGCAGCACAGTTGGTCTGCAATATTGCCCAGGTCTTCCTCCAGCTAAACTATAACCCCGACCCCTCTAAACTACGATAAACAAAGAGAACACAACCTAGCAGCCCCCCATAAGTAAACCAAACAAAACTAAGGCGACAACCGGCAGCCGCAGCAGGTCAGCCGCACAACGTTCCAGCCAGACAGGGAGAGAGACCGAGCCAGCCGCCCAGGCCACGCCTTTAAACTCCGCAGGATTGGAAACACCTGGCCCAAAATCAGGCCCCAGAACACCTGAGAGAGAGAGAGAGAGAGAGAGAGAGAGAGAGAGAGAGAGAAAGGAGGCAAGAGGGGGGGAGGAGGAGAAAGGTGGGAGCGCGTAACAATTGTATTTCCATGCTTTTCATTTTGTTTTGTATGTCTGATATGTCTGAAATAAATTGAATCAAATCAAACATGTTATGTTAAGATGCTCAACAGATGTTTACTTCATCCTATCTGCTAGAAACATAAACAGCATGTATGGTTAATAGTTCACCTTTGTTAGATCCCATTTATGAATTAAAGTAACACTCGTTTTTGTCTGTTTTTGAATAAAATGTAATAAAACAAGAAAAACAATTATAAAAAAGATATGAGGGGAATACATTCAACACATTAACAAATGAAGCAGGGTTTTTCATAACTTTTGATTTTGATTTATTTGAACTGAATTGGAAATTAACCCATGCAGGTCAGTTTACACTACAAAGCGAATGGGCTGGTCCTAGGGCTGGCTGCTGAAGGCTGGTCCTGTGTCTGTGGCTGCTGAAGGCTGGTCCTAGGGCTGGCTGCTGAAGGCTGGTCCTGTGTCTTAGTTTTGGACCTACGTAGCTGATGCTCAATCTCACTCTCTTCCTCAAAGTCACTGTGAGACTCTGAAATTTCAGAAATGTGATCCTCACTGTGAGCTTATCACTTGATTGGTCTGTGACCTTCAGCTGTCACTGGATCGGTTCACAGGCGAGTGTGAAGCAGATGGCATGAGGATCAGCACCTCTACATCTGAAGCCATGGTGCTCAGCAGGAAACCTATGGATCTATCTATATAATCTACTCCAGATATGGAATGAGTCCTTACCCCAAGTGAAGGAGTTCAAGTACCTTGGGGTCTTGTGTGTGAGGGAGGGGACTATGGAGTCTGAGTTTGGCCGGAGAATCAGAGCAGTGGGGACGGTATTGCACTTGCTTTACCGCAACGTTGTGACATAAAGAGAGCTGAGTTGGAAGGCAAAGCTAACGATCATGGTCATGAAGGCTGGGTCATGACCCAAAGAACTACACTGTGTGCAACATTTTTAGGCAAGTAGTATTTTTGAGGATTAATTTTATTATTGAACAACTACAGTGCTCTCGGTCAATCCAAAATGTGAAAGAACCTAAACCTGAATGTTTACGAAAGTAGAAGTGAGGTTTTGTCTTTCTTACGAGAATATTTAAATGTTTTGCTATTATTAGGCAACTATTACTGTGCAGAATTATTCTGCAGCTAAATTAAAAAACGAAAATTTTCCATCTCACTTCATCTGTTAAAGTGAGAATAATAAAACAACTACAAATTTACAAATACACATTTCCGACATGTCAAAAAAAAAAATCAGTGACCAATATAGCCACCCTTCTTCTCAATAACTGTCACAAGCCTTCCATTCATGGATTCTGTCAGTTTCTTGATCTGTTGGCGGCAGTCCTGAGGTAGAATAATAACAATAACAACAGACTCCTAT
Source organism: Hyperoplus lanceolatus (assembly GCA_026929865.2). Lineage (NCBI taxonomy): Eukaryota > Metazoa > Chordata > Actinopteri > Uranoscopiformes > Ammodytidae > Hyperoplus > Hyperoplus lanceolatus. The sequence goes on from CM049406.2 coordinate 4,417,010, forward strand.
CTGTCTGAGGGCAGTGGGGAAGAAAGAGTTCTGTAGTCTGGTTCCTTTGGACTTCACACTTCTGTTCCTCTGTCAAATCAAATACACTTAAAATATAAAACGTATTCTACTACCATTTCTCATACACATTTTGAAAGCCATAAAATTGCTTATTGGGAAATTACATAATTTATTGACATAACAACTCTTCTCTGTCGTGTGTGTGTGGGTAGGAGTGTGCAGTCCATGCTGGGGGTGGGTGGGGTCCTTGAGTATGGAGGTAGCTGTAGTGAGGGCAGTGAAGTTCTGATGACCATCTCTGGAGTCATCTCCGGTCCAAAGCAGAAGTGAACCAGACGGTGATACGGTCAGGATGTAGAAGTTTTTTTGAGGATCTCAGCGAAAACTGATGTGGCCAGTACGGGGATCGAACCCGCGACCTTGGCGTTATTAGCACCACGCTCTAACCAGCTGAGCTAACCGGCCATAAATAAGTTCACTGCTAGTTTACACACAGAGCACAGACAGGTAGCAGATCGTGAGGAGATATTAACTTTATCCAGAATCACTGACTCCATCTTTAAAATCTGGATATCGGTCAAAAATCAAAAATGCTGGTATGAGTTGAAATTGAAGCAATACTTACTCTAAAAAAACTTTTATGACAAATGTATTCATGTGTGGGGTGAATTTACAGAAGCAAACTAAAGAAAGAAAACAACAATTATATATTTCTTTCCTATGGGATTCAATAGACAGACACACATTGTTTAAAAAAACTATTGTCATGTGGTGGTGCTTTGATGATTATAAATATTATAATATCTTAATCCTTTTATCTTTCCACGGTGGATTTAAATTCTGGCCTTTGTCCATGATGTCATATCTTCTGCTGGTTATTTATGCCTCGTCCCCAGAGACTAATTGTACTTCCTGCTCCTTGCTGAAACTATTTAACGCCCATATAAGGTCTTCCTATTTATGACCTTCAGTTGGCAGAGGCAAACATTTGCATTCATATGGATAGTGTACTTTTTAACATAGATAACACAATGGTTGACACTGATTAGATCATTCTTCATGGGACACTCATATTTAGTATTTTTTAGCTCAGTGTTTTGAGTTGATGATGACCATGACATTTTGGAGCTGTTAAGAGTTGTTTATCCACTATAACATAAGCTCCAAAGAGAGACAGTGAACATGTGGAGTGGTCTCTTAATTTCTTCCAGAGGTGTACTGTATATGTGAGTGGGTTAGAATTAGTTCTAGAGATGTTATTATATAATCACATAGTTAAATGTCTCATTCTATATGTGAGTGGGTTAGAATGGGCTTAGCACCACAGACCGCAGTGCCTGTGTCAGACAGACAGTCCAGTCTGAGTGTGGATATAATTCAGATATAATTGGATCACCAGCGCCAGCCTTCAGTCCTGTCATCCCCCCGTCATAGTCTTAATAACCAGTGGCTTCACACACACACACACACACACACACACACACACACACACACACACACACACACACACACACACACACACACACACACACACACACACACACTGTGATGACAGATGAGTGACAGGAGGCCTTTACATGTGGTTTGGACACTGCTGGTGGTTTGGATTAGCACACACACATAGAAAAATACAGAACAAATAGTGCTTTCATTAAAACATAAAAAAAAACCAAGTGCCATATATTTTTTAATTATTGATAAATTATTCATATTATTTATCAAGCAAACATGGTAACAAATTCTCTAGTTACAGCTTCCTAATTATTATTATTTTTTTATTATTATTATTTTGGTTTTGGACAAAACAAGCAATTTGATTTCTCGATTTCTTAATGAATGCTTCGTCTAAATAACTTAGTCCTTTTTTGATTATTTTTTTTGGGGAATTTTCATGCTTTATTGATAGTGCAGAGAGACAGAGGTGAAATGGGGCAGAGACATGCAGAGAACGACCGCGGGTGGGAATCGAACCCGGGTCTGCTGCTGGGCCCGGCCCGGGAGGGGGACGCTTTACCAACTGAGCTAAAGGCGCCCCCCTTTTTTGATTTTTTGAAAATTGTTTACAGGTCACTGCAGCCGCACAATGTACGGTCACAGTGACCTTGACTTTTGAGCTCCAAAATGTATTTTCTATGATCATGATGGATTTTCTTTGACAGGTTTTTGATATTTTATAAACTAATTAACACTGAATAAGTTTGGAAGATTAATTGATAATCATCTCGGGCATAATGAATGTATATTAACCCCTGTCTGCTCTGTGTGTGTGTGTGTGTGTGTGTGTGTGTGTGTGTGTGTGTGTGTGTGTGTGTGTGTGTGTGTGTGTGTTCCTCCCAGGGTTACCAGGGGATGGTGGACGGGGGACAAAACATCGAAGAGGCAACATGGGAAAGTGTCTCCAGCATGTTGCAAGTGGTGAGCAAAGATTTATTTCAATACTCTGAAGCAAAAATCTCAACTTTTAAAACACTTACATCAACTAAACTTTCCATAATCACTCTTAGCACTACTCTGAAGGTTATTACAGAAGGATGTGTTCATATGTTCTGAAGTGTCTGATTTATGATACTTTCTGTCCTTAGCAACATGCAGAAAAAATGCCTTTTGAATAGCATTTTTTGATTTATAAGATGTAAAAAAGTCTGAATTCAACATCTGTTCTGAAAAAAACTTTGGAGTTAAAAGACTTAATTCTTCGTTAATAAATAAATATACAAAAATAAATAGACAGTAGCACCAAAGGGCTGTAGAAATAGATATTTAAGGACATTAAAATATTATTACACATTTGTCCTGTACATAGTGGTTTTTGATTGATCAAAAAAGTCTGAATTCAAAATCTGTTCTGAAAAAACTTTGGAGTTAAAAGACTTGCTTCTTCGTTAATAAATAAATAGAGACAGCAGCATTAAAGGGCTGTACAACATATATTTAAGGCCAGTATAATATGATTCAAAATCCATGTTTTTCCCAGGGTGGCACAGTCATCGGCAGTGTGCGCTGTGAAGAGTTTTGAGGGCGGGGGGGGGGCCTACACAATCTTTGGAGTTGAAATACTTGCTTCTGTGTTAATAAATAAATATACAACAATCAATAGACAGTAGCACTAAAGGGCTGTAGAAAGAGATATTCAAGGAACATATAATATAATTAAACATTTCTGTTGTTCCCCAGGGTGGCACAGTCATCGGCAGTGCGCGCTGTAAAGAGTTTCGTGGGCGGGAGGGCCGTTTGAAAGCCGCTCACAACCTGGTTCAGAATGGCATCACCAACCTGTGTGTCATCGGGGGGGACGGCTCTCTGACCGGAGCCAATCTGTTCAGAGAGGAGTGGAGCGGACTGCTGGATGAACTCATACAGCAAGGTATATGATGTCCTATTGTTGTATGTAGGTTTTTGGAAATGAAAAGTGAGCGGAAGTATGTAGGCGGGCGGTGCCAGGCTAGGTTTTTGTATGACTTGCAGTTAAACATGCAGGATTTACTTGTATATTTTGTATAATATAATACTGATGAATATATAAGCATTGTGCTTCTGCCTGCTCCTGAACATATCCTTTTTGGGTCTTTGATATAATTGGATATTTTATCTATATTTGTTTTTTTTGGTCGAGAAAAGTCTATTTTTATGTTTTGTAAAATTTATGAACATTTATCTTCAATCAGATTTTTGAAAAAGCTTAAAGCCACTACGAGTAACATGGCACGTTGGCGTCCCCTTTGTCTTTCTTTGCACTGATGGTCTCGTTTGCTGTTAAAGGTAATTTATGATTATCAGAGGAAACATGTAGCCTGGCTCCGCTCGCCCGCCTACTTCCGGCCAAATTTTATTTTCCCTTCAGTAGTCAGTCTGGGTGTACAGCCCATTTCCCAGTTTTGCCGGAGATTCGACAGCCGGTCCAATCAGCGAACAGAGCGAGTGGCTGAGAACGATGACGTCGAAGTCGCGCTCCAGTTTCAGTTGCCAGAAGCCGGCTCATGACACACGTGACGACCAAACGTTATGCGATTGGTTGGCTAATCCAGAGTGGCACTGGGCAGATCCAATAGTTTTAAACTTTAACAGACACCCGCCTCCATGAGTGAACGTTTGCCAATTACAGCACTGCCAGACCTTCTGTACAAATGAAATGAAGTACGATGAGGCTGTTTAAAAGATATTTAAATGTTACTCGTAGCCGCTTTAATGAGAAACCCAACTTTGATATTTATTTTTTTAGAAAAACCAAAAAATAAAAAAAAGTTTAGACTATGTTCCATGGTTTTTCCAGGTCTGATAGATAAGGAAGCAGCTGCCACTAACTCCGAGCTTCACATCGTTGGGATGGTCGGTTCCATCGATAACGACTTCTGTGGCACCGACATGACCATCGGCACAGACTCGGCCCTGCACCGCATCATAGAGGTGGTGGACGCCATCATGACAACCGCACAGAGGTGAGGAGATTAATAATTAATTAATATTAATTAATATAAATTAATATGAATGTGACGTAATAAGACTCAAGGCTTAGAGTTATGTATTTGTTTATTAAAGATGTTTTAGTAATGTATTTAATTTTTAACTTATATCCATCCTCAAAGTTTGCCAGTGGAATGTTAAAGATAACATAAACATACTAATTTGTTATAGTCATCTTTTTCCCATACATTTTTGAATAAAAACTCAAATTTGGTAATATCTACTAATTATGTATACGTTTGCATCTTTTTCACAACTTAAAATCTATCTCTTTTCAAAAGAGATCTCACTCTCCCTGAAATAAATAACAATTAACATTCAAGTCCACTGTATGTTTCACTGATAAGAAATTATTTTTGTTCACATTCTTGTTTTTTCTTGTTTTTCAGCCACCAGAGGACATTTGTGCTTGAGGTCATGGGCCGACACTGCGGGTAGGTCCTCAACACACTGTGCATACCATGTTATATACACAAAGGGAATGTGTTTGGTCTTTCAGTAGAATGTGCTACTGCACACACACAATCACAATAACCAGAAAAGATCTTGTCTCAAATAGCAAAAATAGCCCACCGTGTGTGAGTGTGTTTGTGTGTGTGTCTGGGAATAGTCTGTTCAGGAATTGAACATGAAATATTTTATAAAAAGATATCTATCACAGGGAAGTTAATATTAAAGACTATTAATAATTGTGTGTGTGTGTGTGTGTGTGTGTGTGTGTGTGTTTGTGTGTGTGTGTGTGTGTAGGTACCTGGCCCTGGTGAGCGCGTTGGCATGCGGAGCCGATTGGGTCTTTATCCCAGAGATGCCTCCAGAGGACGGCTGGGAGGCCGACATGTGTCAGAAACTATCTGAGGTAAACACACACACACACACACACACACACACACACACACACACACACACATACACACAGCAAAACACATGTACACGTACGTACACACACACGTTCATTCCTACCTCACCAACAGTGGACTATCGGTCTACATTGACCAAGTGTGGACCTTTATTTCCTTTAATAAAAAATTTAAAAAAACTTAATATAAAATGCACTTTTAAGTTCTTTAATCTCAAAATAACTTCTATTATGCCTTTTATTTATATTTTTAAAGAAGTTGCCATCAGTTGTTTATGCTCTTCACTACGATTATGGGACCTTTTATTTGATTAAAAGGGGATTTTTATATGCTTTTTAATAACATAAGCAGACATCATGAGTAAAAAACTTTTGGGTTCTAAAAATAACGACTTGTAAAATTGTAGGTTATTCCTCACAAAGTACCATTACAGTTATCAAATGTTACAGTAAGTAGGATTTTGAAGTGCAACCCAGAAGCTAATAGACCCTAATTACAGTATGAGTTAGATCCATATGTGGTTTGAAATCACAACCTTTATCTATATATAGCAAGTAAGCCACTGGAATGAAGAATGAATCACAATTCATAATACGCCAGAGTCTATTTTGCGATGAATATGTATACATAGACACTTATTTAACATAAATATACACCGACTCTGGTGGGACTCGAACCCACAACCTTTGAATTGCAACTCAAGCATTTGACTAGAAGTCCAACGCGCTATCCATTGCGCCACAGAGCCTGTTGCACAGTAACTGGATCCCTGTCCCCATAATAACTCAGGGACCTGCTGTTGTCTGTTGTTCACTTCAACTGTATATGTACACAGACTTAAAAATACCTACATTAAAGTCACATTTTTACCAAATTTCAATTTGGAAAATGTAAGTCTGGGCTATCAGGTTTTTTTAATGAAGATTAATTCATAGGAGTCACAAAGACAGAGTGAGGTTCTTAGCCAAACCTTTACCTCTCAAACACAAACTCAGATTGTAATGTGAATCTTCAAAGTAAACTAGGAGAGTAATTCTACAACAAATGTTTACTTTCAGCAAGATATTGTAACATAATAGACGACTAGTCACTAGTTAGATTGGGAAACTCCTGTATCATGTTTTTTTGTCAGAGATGTAAGAATAATCTGGTACAGCCGTTTCAGTGTTTCACATCGTCTCTCTGAATTTTCTTTCTGAAAAATCTATTTTTAATTTATTTAATTTTCATTTCAGAAATGTATGATGTAGCATCTTGTTTTCCAGAGGGTCCTCAGAAAAACACAGCACACATGTTAAAATACGCAAAACAAACTATTCAAGACAAACACATACAGTACATACACAGGCTCTCACGATTCTCTCCAAAAATAATCAACTATATAATTAGAGTATTTGCTCTTGCAAGAGAGCATGACTAAGTTATTGCCTTGCTGGACATCTGGCTCAGTTTCCAAACAAGCTATGTGCTCGAATTAGAAGGAAATTCAGAGTGGATGCTTGTAGGCAAAGGTTTGTTTTTAATGAGTATTGTTATAGAGGAATGCATCAATTTGTGTTCTAAAGCCTCTTTATATAATATTTTTCGACTCTGGTGGGACTCGAACCCACAACCTTTGAATAACATCTCAAGTATCTGATTAGAAGTCCAACGCGCTATCCATTGCGCCACAGACCCTGTAAGTTAAGTGAACTATTTAGTATTTAGTACAAGTGCCAGACTGATGCTTTTAACAAGACTTACCTTACCCTCTAAAATAGATTTTTTGTTTGTGGGATTTTTTGCAAAATTTGTTTTTTTTCTTCGTTTTTTTGCTATTGTGCGACTTTTTGTGACTTTGCAAGTTTTTGGTACTTTGCCACTTTTTTGTGTTTTGTGGTTTTTTAGCAACATTTTGAATTTTTGCGACTTGCCTCTATTTATAATATTCCGACTCTGGTGGGACTCGAACCCACAACCTTTAAATAACATCTCAAGTAGTCAACTAGAAGTCCAACGCGCTATCCATTGCGCCACAGAGCCTGCTGCACCAGTACAGCTAGTATTTAGTCTCAGAGTCTGATGCTCTAAAATACCAACTAAAATGTTATTGTAAAACATTTTAACTTAGACACTAACTCACTACTACTCATTTGAACTATTTAACTATTTAACTGCTTTAAACAAGACTTCCCCTCTAAAATACCAACGTTTTTGTGTTCTTGCGACACTTTAATGTTTTACCAAAATTTCCTCTTTTGCGACTTTGCAGGTGTTTCGCATTTATGTTTTTTTGCAACTTTTTTGCAAAATTTGGAATTTTTAGAACCTTGTGTTTTTGCCATATTTTGTGACTCGCCTTTATTCATAATATTTCGACTCTGGTGGGACTCAAACCCACAACCTTTGAATAACATCTCAAGTATCTGACTAGAAGTCCAACGCGCTATCCATTGCGCCACAGAGCCTGTAAGTTAAGTGAACTAACAGAGCCTGTTGCGATGGGAATTTTAGGATAAGTTACAGACTGATGCTTTTAACAAGACTGTCCCTCTTAAACGTCAACAACTTATTATACACATTGTAAACTCGGAAAGTTATTCACTTCTACTCATTTTGGTAACAACATTTTTTGTAAAATCTTTTTAACAACTTATGTGCTTATAGCGTACTGGTAGTTAGTTGAACGCATGTGGCGCTATCCATTGTGCCACAGAGCGTTTCGCCTTGATATACAGTATTTAGTACAAGTGCCAGACTGATGTTTTTAACAAGACTTACCTTACCCTCTAAAATAGATTTTTTGTGACTTTGCAAGTTTTTGGTACTTTTTTGGTACTTTGCCACTTTTTTGTGTTTTGTGATTTTTTAGCAACATTTTGAATTTTTGCGACTTGCCTCTATTTATAATATTCCGACTCTGGTGGGACTCGAACCCACAACCTTTGAATAACATCTCAAGTATTCAACTAGAAGTCCAACGCGCTATCCATTGCGCCACAGAGCCTGTTGCACCAGTATATCTAGTATTTAGTCTCAGCATCTGATGCTCTAAAATACCAACTAAAATGTTATTGTAAAACATTTAAACATATACACTAACTCACTACTACTCATTTGAACTATTTAACTATTTAACTGCTTTAAACAAGACTTCCCCTCTAAAAGACCAACGTTTTTGTGTTCTTGCGACACTTTAATGTTTTACCAAAATTTCCTCTTTTGCGACTTTGCAGGTGTTTCGCATTTATGTTTTTTTGCAACTTTTTTGCAAAATTTGGAATTTTTAGAACCTTGTGTTTTTGCCATATTTTGTGACTCGCCTTTATTCATAACATTTTGACTCTGGTGGGACTCGAACCCACAACCTTTGAATACCATCTCAAGTATCTGACTAGAAGTCCAACGCGCTATCCATTGCGCCACAGAGCCTGTAAGTTAAGTGAACTAACAGAGCCTGTTGCGATGGGAATTTTAGGATAAGTTACAGACTGATGCTTTTAACAAGACTGTCCCTCTTAAACGTCAACAACTTATTATACACATTGTAAACTCGGAAAGTTATTCACTTCTACTCATTTTGGTAACAACATTTTTTGTAAAATCTTTTTAACAACTTATGTGCTTATAGTTTACTGGTAGTTAGTTGAATGCATGTGGCGCTATCCATTGTGCCACAGAGCCTTTCGCCTTGATATACAGTATTTAGTACAAGTGCCAGACTGATGCTTTTAACAAGACTTACCTTACCCTCTAAAATAGATTTTTTGTTTGTGGGATGTTTTGCAAAATTTGTTTTTTTTCTTAGTTTTTTTGCTATTGTGCGACTTTTTGTGACTTTGCAAGTTTTTGGTACTTTGCCACTTTTTTAGCAACATTTTGAATTTTTGCGACTTGCCTCTATTCATAACATTTCGACTCTGGTGGGACTCGAACCCACAACCTTTGAATAACATCTCAAGTATTCAACTAGAAGTCCAACGCGCTATCCATTGCGCCACAGAGCCTGTTGCACCAGTACATCTAGTATTTAGTCCCAGAGTCTGCTGCTCTAAAATACCAACTAAAATGTTATTGTAAAACATTTAAACTTAGACACTAACTCACTACTACTCATTTGAACTATTTAACTATTTAACTGTTTTAAACAAGACTTCCCCTCTAAAATACCAACGTTTTTGTTTTCTTGCGACACTTTAATGTTTTACCAAAATTTCCTCTTTTGCGACTTTGCAGGTGTTTCGCATTTATGTTTTTTTGCAACTTTTTTGCAAAATTTGGAATTTTTAGAACCTTGTGTTTTTTGCCATATTTTGTGACTCGCCTCTATTCATAACATTTCGACTCTGGTGGGACTCGAACCCACAACCTTTGAATACCATCTCAAGTATCTGGCTAGAAGTCCAACGCGCTATCCATTGCGCCACAGAGCCTGTAAGTTAAGTGAACTAACAGAGCCTATTGCGATGGGAATTTTAGGATAAGTTACAGACTGATGCTTTTAACAAGACTGTCCCTCTTAAACGTCAACAACTTATTATAAACATTGTAAACTCGGAAAGTTATTCACTTCTACTCATTTTGGTAACAACATTTTTTGTAAAATCTTTTTAACAACTTATGTGCTTATAGTTTACTGGTAGTTAGTTGAACGCATGTGGCGCTATCCATTGTGCCACAGAGCCTTTCGCCTTGATATACAGTATTTAGTACAAGTGCCAGACTGATGCTTTTAACAAGACTTACCTTACCCTCTAAAATAGATTTTTTGTGACTTTGCAGGAGTCTTTTTTGGTACTTTGCCACTTTTTTGTGTTTTGTGATTTTTTAGCAACATTTTGAATTTTTGCGACTTGCCTCTATTTATAATATTGCGACTCTGGTGGGACTCGAACCCACAACCTTTGAATAACATCTCAAGTATTCAACTAGAAGTCCAACGCGCGTATCCATTGCGCCACAGAGCCTGTTGCACCAGTACATCTAGTATTTACTCTCAGAGTCTGATGCTCTAAAATACCAACTAAAGTTTTATTGTAAAACATTTAAACTTAGACACTAACTCACTACAACTCATTTGAACTATTTAACTGTTTTAAACAAGACTTCCCCTCTAAAATACCAACGTTTTTGTGTTCTTGCGACACTTTAATGTTTTACCAAAATTTCCTCTTTTGCGACTTTGCAGGTGTTTCGCATTTATGTTTTTTTGCAACTTTTTTGCAAAATTTGGAATTTTTAGAACCTTGTGTTTTTGCCATATTTTGTGACTCGCCTCTATTCATAACATTTCGACTCTGGTGGGACTCGAACCCACAACCTTTGAATACCATCTCAAGTATTTGACTAGAAGTCCAACGCGCTATCCATTGCGCCACAGAGCCTGTAAGTTAAGTGAACTAACAGAGCCTGTTGCGATGGGAATTTTAGGATAAGTTACAGACTGATGCTTTTAACAAGACTGTCCCTCTTAAACGTCAACAACTTATTATAAACATTGTAAACTCGGAAAGTTATTCACTTCTACTCATTTTGGTAACAACATTTTTTGTAAAATCTTTTTAACAACTTATGTGCTTATAGTTTACTGGTAGTTAGTTGAACGCATGTGGCGCTATCCATTGTGCCACAGAGCCTTTCGCCTTGATATACAGTATTTAGTACAAGTGCCAGACTGATGCTTTTAACAAGACTTACCTTACCCTCTAAAATAGATTTTTTGTGACTTTGCAAGTTTTTGGTACTTTGCCACTTTTTTGTGTTTTGTGATTTTTGAGCAACATTTTGAATTTTTGCGACTTGCCTCTATTTATAGTATTTCGACTCTGGTGGGACTCGAACCCACAACCTTTGAATAACATCTCAAGTATTCAACTAGAAGTCCAACGCGCTATCCATTGCGCCACAGAGCCTGTTGCAACCGCATATCTAGTATTTAGTCTCAGCGTCTGATGCTCTAAAATACCAACTAAAATGTTATTGTAAAACATTTAAACTTAGACACTAACTCACTACTACTCATTTGAACTATTTAATTGCTTTAAACAAGACTTACCCTCTAAAATACCAACGTTTTTGTGTTCTTGCGACACTTTAATGTTTTACCAAAATTTCCTCTTTTGCGACTTTGCAGGTGTTTCGCATTTATGTTTTTTTGCAACTTTTTTGCAAAATATGGAATTTTTAGAACCTTGTGTTTTTGCCATATTTTGTGACTCGCCTCTATTCATAATATTTCGACTCTGGTGGGACTCGAACCCACAACCTTTGAATAACATCTCAAGTATCTGACTAGAAGTCCAACGCGCTATCCATTGCGCCACAGAGCCTGTAAGTTAAGTGAACTAACAGAGCCTGTTGCGATGGGAATTTTAGGATAAGTTACAGACTGATGCTTTTAACAAGACTGTCCCTCTTAAACGTCAACAACTTATTATACACATTGTAAACTCGGAAAGTTATTCACTTCTACTCATTTTGGTAACAACATTTTTTGTAAAATCTTTTTAACAACTTATGTGCTTATAGCGTACTGGTAGTTAGTTGAACGCATGTGGCGCTATCCATTGTGCCACAGAGCGTTTCGCCTTGATATACAGTATTTAGTACAAGTGCCAGACTGATGCTTTTAACAAGACTTACCTTACCCTCTAAAATAGATTTTTTGTTTGTGGGATGTTTTGCAAAATTTGTTTTTTTTCTTCGTTTTTTTGCTATTGTGCGACTTTTTGTGACTTTGCAAGTTTTTGGTACTTTGCCACTTTTTTAGCAACATTTTGAATTTTTGCGACTTGCCTCTATTTATAATATTTCGACTCTGGTGGGACTCGAACCCACAACCTTTGAATAACATCTCAAGTATTCAACTAGAAGTCCAACGCGCTATCCATTGCGCCACAGAGCCTGTTTCACCAGTACAGCTAGTATTTAGTCTCAGAGTCTGATGCTCTAAAATACCAACTAAAATTTTATTGTAAAACATTTTAACTTAGACACTAACTCACTACTACTCATTTGAACTATTTAACTATTTAACTGTTTTAAACAAGACTTCCCCTCTAAAATACCAACGTTTTTGTTTTCTTGCGACACTTTAATGTTTTACCAAAATTTCCTCTTTTGCGACTTTGCAGGTGTTTCGCATTTATGTTTTTTTGCAACTTTTTTGCAAAATTTGGAATTTTTAGAACCATGTGTTTTTTGCCATATTTTGTGACTCGCCTCTATTCATAACATTTCGACTCTGGTGGGACTCGAACCCACAGCCTTTGAATAACATCTCAAGTATCTGACTAGAAGTCCAACGCGCTATCCATTGCGCCACAGAGCCTTTAAGTTAAGTGAACTAACAGAGCCTGTTGCGATGGGAATTTTAGGATAAGTTGCAGACTGATGCTTTTAACAAGACTATCCCTCTTAAACGTCAACAACTTATTATAAACATTGTAAACTTGGAAAGTTATTCACTTCTACTCATTTTGGTAACAACATTTTTTGTAAAATCTTTTTAACAACTTATGTGCTTATAGTTTACTGGTAGTTAGTTGAACGCATGTGGCGCTATCCATTGTGCCACAGAGCCTTTTGCCTTGATATACAGTATTTAGTACAAGTGCCAGACTGATGCTTTTAACAAGACTTACCTTACCCTCTAAAATAGATTTTTTGTGACTTTGCAAGTTTTTGGTACTTTGCCACTTTTTTGTGTTTTGTGATTTTTTAGCAACATTTTGAATTTTTGCGACTTGCCTCTATTTATAATATTGCGACTCTGGTGGGACTCGAACCCACAACCTTTGAATAACATCTCAAGTATTCAACTAGAAGTCCAACGCGCTATCCATTGCGCCACAGAGCCTGTTGCACCAGTACATCTAGTATTTACTCTCAGAGTCTGATGCTCTAAAATACCAACTAAAGTTTTATTGTAAAACATTTAAACTTAGACACTAACTCACTACAACTCATTTGAACTATTTAACTGTTTTAAACAAGACTTCCCCTCTAAAATACCAACGTTTTTGTGTTCTTGCGACACTTTAATGTTTTACCAAAATTTCCTCTTTTGCGACTTTGCAGGTGTTTCGCATTTATGTTTTTTTGCAACTTTTTTGCAAAATTTGGAATTTTTAGAACCTTGTGTTTTTGCCATATTTTGTGACTCGCCTCTATTCATAACATTTCGACTCTGGTGGGACTCGAACCCACAACCTTTGAATACCATCTCAAGTATTTGACTAGAAGTCCAACGCGCTATCCATTGCGCCACAGAGCCTGTAAGTTAAGTGAACTAACAGAGCCTGTTGCGATGGGAATTTTAGGATAAGTTACAGACTGATGCTTTTAACAAGACTGTCCCTCTTAAACGTCAACAACTTATTATAAACATTGTAAACTCGGAAAGTTATTCACTTCTACTCATTTTGGTAACAACATTTTTTGTAAAATCTTTTTAACAACTTATGTGCTTATAGTTTACTGGTAGTTAGTTGAACGCATGTGGCGCTATCCATTGTGCCACAGAGCCTTTCGCCTTGATATACAGTATTTAGTACAAGTGCCAGACTGATGCTTTTAACAAGACTTACCTTACCCTCTAAAATAGATTTTTTGTGACTTTGCAAGTTTTTGGTACTTTGCCACTTTTTTGTGTTTTGTGATTTTTGAGCAACATTTTGAATTTTTGCGACTTGCCTCTATTTATAGTATTTCGACTCTGGTGGGACTCGAACCCACAACCTTTGAATAACATCTCAAGTATTCAACTAGAAGTCCAACGCGCTATCCATTGCGCCACAGAGCCTGTTGCAACCGCATATCTAGTATTTAGTCTCAGCGTCTGATGCTCTAAAATACCAACTAAAATGTTATTGTAAAACATTTAAACTTAGACACTAACTCACTACTACTCATTTGAACTATTTAACTGCTTTAAACAAGACTTACCCTCTAAAATACCAACGTTTTTGTGTTCTTGCGACACTTTAATGTTTTACCAAAATTTCCTCTTTTGCGACTTTGCAGGTGTTTCGCATTTATGTTTTTTTTGCAACTTTTTTGCAAAATTTGGAATTTTTAGAACCTTGTGTTTTTGCCATATTTTGTGACTCGCCTCTATTCATAATATTTCGACTCTGGTGGGACTCGAACCCACAACCTTTGAATAACATCTCAAGTATCTGACTAGAAGTCCAACGCGCTATCCATTGCGCCACAGAGCCTGTAAGTTAAGTGAACTAACAGAGCCTGTTGCGATGGGAATTTTAGGATAAGTTACAGACTGATGCTTTTAACAAGACTGTCCCTCTTAAACGTCAACAACTTATTATACACATTGTAAACTCGGAAAGTTATTCACTTCTACTCATTTTGGTAACAACATTTTTTGTAAAATCTTTTTAACAACTTATGTGCTTATAGCGTACTGGTAGTTAGTTGAACGCATGTGGCGCTATCCATTGTGCCACAGAGCGTTTCGCCTTGATATACAGTATTTAGTACAAGTGCCAGACTGATGTTTTTAACAAGACTTACCTTACCCTCTAACATAGATTTTTTGTGACTTTGCAAGTTTTTGGTACTTTTTTGGTACTTTGCCACTTTTTTGTGTTTTGTGATTTTTTAGCAACATTTTGAATTTTTGCGACTTGCCTCTATTTATAATATTTCGACTCTGGTGGGACTCGAACCCACAACCTTTGAATAACATCTCAAGTATTCAACTAGAAGTCCAACGCGCTATCCATTGCGCCACAGAGCCTGTTGCACCAGTACATCTAGTGTATAGTCTCAGAGTCTGATGCTCTAAAATACCAACTAAAGTTTTATTGTAAAACATTTAAACTTAGACACTAACTCACTACTACTCATTTGAACTATTTAACTATTTAACTGCTTTAAACAAGACTTCCCCTCTAAAATACCAACGTTTTTGTTTTCTTGCGACACTTTAATGTTTTACCAAAATTTCCTCTTTGGCGACTTTGCAGGTGTTTCGCATTTATGTTTTTGCCATATTTTGTGACTCGCCTCTATTCATAACATTTCGACTCTGGTGGGACTCGAACCCACAACCTTTGAATAACATCTCAAGTATTCAACTAGAAGTCCAACGCGCTATCCATTGCGCCACAGAGCCTGTTGCACCAGTACATCTAGTATTTAGTCTCAGAGTCTGATGCTCTAAAATACCAACTAAAGTTTTATTGTAAAACATTTAAACTTAGACACTAACTCACTACTTCTCATTTGAACTATTTAACTATTTAACTGCTTTAAACAAGACTTCCCCTCTAAAATACCAACGTTTTTGTTTTCCTGCGACACTTTAATGTTTTACCAAAATTTCCTCTTTTGCGACTTTGCAGGTGTTTCGCATTTATGGTTTTTTGCAAAATTTGGAAATTTTAGAACCTTGTGTTTTTGCCATATTTTGTGACTCGCCTCTATTCATAACATTCATAGCATTTTTTTTGCGTTTGTTTGCAATTGTGCGACTTTTTGTCTTTGCAACCTTGCGTTTTTTTTAACAAAAAACGTTCCAAAGTGCAAAACTCACAAAAACTTAAAAAAACTTTTTAGAAAACGCAACGACCCCAAAAACTCTTGTGGTAGCCGAATCCCCCATGGCGACCAAGACAAAGGTAGTAGACTGGACTTATCATCAGTGATCAGGTTTATTCAGAAGGAGATTCCATCAGACATACAGAGGATTTCAGAGTGAGCAGTAGCAGCGGGCTGAGGCCGCAATGGCACTACTCGTTAGTTACAGAACAGTGTCTTATATTCTCATGTGTGGGGGGTATCATGTGTTCTTAATATCTGCAAATAGACAGATCGTTTCATACCAAGTCAAACACACGTCCATCTAGGGAGGTTCTACTTCTTCCTCGTAACCTTAACCTTTAAGACTATCTGCTCAGTAACTCTGGTGAATAGAGGCTATTCAAATCTACAACATTCCTCCATTTAGAATTAACTAATTCTACCAAAACAAGATGTAACCAAACATATTTGAATAGCCTAACAGAAACCTCCAACAAAACACAGAAACACTCTTTATGAGTGAAGTAGAATACAATGCATAGATGAAAGCATTACTGCAGTAACTACATAAGAAAGGGACCAACAAAGCAACTGCATAAACACAGAACGAAGATAAAAAGAGAATAGGGTGCGAGAGCCCTCTGCAGCCGAAACTCAAGAGTCTCAAGTTAAGATATTTTTAGCCATGGTCAGCTTGCATGGGAAATGTAGTCCATCCAACTTTGGCACAGAGGATGGCTCCTCCATTTCAAAATTGGCAGACTCCGCCAGACGTGGCCAGCCGCCCAGGAAAGTCCAAGATGGTATGCGGTTGGCATGCGTGTGGCCATCTCCGTTAACAGCCATGACCACGGAATGCACTTGCGACAGCGCGGGGGCAGTAACCCGAGCTTTCTGAGTTCTTGATGACAGACGTTGGTCTCCAATCTACTTCCTCAAGTTCTTTAGCGTACATAAGGCACAGAGCGACTTAACAAGCTCGAATCCAGTCCAGCCTTTTTCCCAAAGTCTTAGTCAATAAAACGTGCACACGGTTCTTTGTTATAACAGTGGAACTACTGGATACCTGGCCATAACGGAGCCTCTGTGTTTAGTCCCCCAGACCGGACGCTCACGCCGTGACCTTGAACTTAGACACAGAGCACTCTCATCCGAGTTCACATTATCTCCCGTAGCAGTTCTCAGTTATTTTTAGATACTGGAACAGACAAGCACTTTTCAACAGCAACAGTCCATCTGATCTCAATCCACCAGATGTGTCCCGAAGTGTACAGGTAGTCTCATCATCAATGTTCCTGTTATATCCGTCATCGTGACGCCAAATGTGGTAGCCGAATCCCCCATGGCGACCAAGACAAAGGTAGTAGACTGGACTTATCATCAGTGATCAGGTTTATTCAGAAGGAGATTCCATCAGACATACAGAGGATTTCAGAGTGAGCAGTAGCAGCGGGCTGAGGCCGCAATGGCACTACTCGTTAGTTACAGAACAGTGTCTTATATTCTCATGTGTGGGGGGTATCATGTGTTCTTAATATCTGCAAATAGACAGATCGTTTCATACCAAGTCAAACACACGTCCATCTAGGGAGGTTCTACTTCTTCCTCGTAACCTTAACCTTTAAGACTATCTGCTCAGTAACTCTGGTGAATAGAGGCTATTCAAATCTACAACACTCTCAAAACACAAAAAAAGTAAAACAAATAAAAAAAAATCCCAAAGTGCAAAAAAGTTGCAATTTTTTTTTTGCTACTTTTTGCAACATCTACCATTTTGTTTGCGTTTTTTTTGCAATTGTGCAACTTTTTTGGTACTTTGCTAGCCTGGCATTCCCAGACCTGCCACTAGGCGCTGGCAAATTAAATTTGCTGCGCGTGTTGGTCTGGACACGCTCCGTTGAAGCTTTTTCAAAAAGACCAGAAATCCGGGCTGACTTTTCAATTGGTTGTATCTAATATGGGCGCGCCAGAGCCCTTTGTATGGTGCTCTGGGGAGGACGTAACCGGATGACGACAGTGGCGTGCATGCGAAGTCGAAGCCGTGATAGTAAACATCAAAGATGGCTGCGGATATGTTGTGTGAGTTTGAGACTGCTTTGGCCTCGACCCTTTACGATTTGGAAGACGACACTCAAATATTTCATTAGCAAGTAAGTGGAATGTTCTGTTTTGCCGACCGACCACGGCAAACGTTTCATTTAACAGTTTAACAGCTGTTCGCTAAACGAACGGGGCTTATGTCACCTTGTGCATCGCTCTGATTGGTTGTAGTGCTATCCAACTGCGTGCAGTGGCATTTGAAATGCACGCGTAGGAGCCGCCCCTTGAGTTGGAAATGACTATTGATCGTGGCCAGACCCTCTATCGTTCTAGATATCAGGGTCTAGATTTCCAGGCTAGTACTTTGTCACTTTTTAGCAACATTTTGAATTTTTGCGACTTGCCTCTATTTATAATATTTCGACTCTGGTGGGACTCGAACCCACAACCTTTGAATAACATCTCAAGTATTCAACTAGAAGTCCAACGCGCTATCCATTGCGCCACAGAGCCTGTTGCACCAGTACATCTAGTATTTAGTCTCAGAGTCTGCTGCTCTAAAATACCAACTAAAGTTTTATTGTAAAACATTTAAACTTAGACACTAACTCACTACTACTCATTTGAACTATTTAACTATTTAACTGCTTTAAACAAGACTTCCCCTCTAAAATACCAACGTTTTTGTGTTCTTGCGACACTTTAATGTTTTACCAAAATTTCCTCTTTTGCGAGTTTGCAGGTGTTTCCCATTTATGTTTTTTTGCGTTTTTGCCATATTTTGTGACTCGCCTCTATTCATAACATTTCGACTCTGGTGGGACTCGAACCCACAACCTTTGAATACCATCTCAAGTATTTGACTAGAAGTCCAATGCGCTATCCATTGCGCCACAGAGCCTGTAAGTTAAGTGAACTAACAGAGCCTGTTGCGATGGGAATTTTAGGATAAGTTACAGACTGATGCTTTTAACAAGACTGTCCCTCTTAAAAGTCAACAACTTATTATAAACATTGTAAACTCGGAAAGTTATTCACTTCTACTCATTTTGGTAACAACATTTTTTGTAAAATATTTTTAACAACTTATGTGCTTATAGTTTACTGGTAGTTAGTTAAATGCATGTGGCGCTATCCATTGTGCCACAGCCTTTTGCCTTGATATACAGTATTTAGTACAAGTGCCAGACTGATGCTTTTAACAAGACTTACCTTACCCTCTAAAATAGATTTTTTGTGACTTTGCAAGTTTTTGGTACTTTTTTGGTACTTTGCCACTTTTTTGTGTTTTGTGATTTTTTAGCAACATTTTGAATTTTTGCGACTTGCCTCTATTTATAATATTTCGACTCTGGTGGGACTCGAACCCACAACTAGAAGTCCAACGTGCTATCCATTGCGCCACAGAGCCTGTTGCACCAGTACATCTAGTATTTAGTCTCAGAGTCTGATGCTCTAAAATACCAACTAAAATGTTATTGTAAAACATTTAAACTTAAACACTAACTCACTACTACTCATTTGAACTATTTAACTGCTTTAAACAAGACTTCCCCTCTAAAATACCAACGTTTTTGTGTTCTTGCGACACTTTAATGTTTTACCAAAATTTCCTCTTTTGCGACTTTGCAGGTGTTTCGCATTTATGTTCTTTTGCAACTTTTTTGCGTTTTTGCAAAATTTGGAATTTTTAGAATCTTGTGTTTTTGCCATATTTTGTGACTCGCCTCTATTCATAACATTTCGACTCTGGTGGGACTCGAACCCACAACCTTTGAATAACATCTCAAGTATTCAACTAGAAGTCCAACGCGCTATCCATTGCGCCACAGAGCCTGTTGCACCAGTACATTGAGTATATAACCTAAGACCATGATACTTTTAAAACTTCCCCTCTAAAACAATTAAAAGTTTTATTGTTTTTCTTAGTTTTCCTACAATGGCAAAATCAACCACGAATTTGAATTTTCTTCTACAATGTGCCAAGTGCCTGAAG
Source organism: Hyperoplus lanceolatus (assembly GCA_026929865.2). Classification (NCBI taxonomy): domain Eukaryota; kingdom Metazoa; phylum Chordata; class Actinopteri; order Uranoscopiformes; family Ammodytidae; genus Hyperoplus; species Hyperoplus lanceolatus. Next base: position 4,436,888 of record CM049406.2, read on the forward strand.
ACAGAAAGCAACCGTCTAAATGCCAACAACATGTCCTGGCTTTCTTAGAAACTATCAAAGATTTATCCGAACTTCTGACCTGAGCTTATGATCCTCCATTACTGTTAATGATCCCATTGGTTTGTTTTTAATTCATTTATTTATTTCCCTTTTCACTGCTCATTAGTTCTATTTTGTTTGTATTATTTTTCAAATGTTCAATAAAGATTTAAAAAAAAATTATGTAGCATTTAAACGATGCAAAACTTGTTCTGTCATGTTGTTTAAAACGCATGTACTTCTTTTTATGTCTCTCCAGAACCGTGCGGATAAGAAAAGGCTGAACATTATTATTGTAGCTGAAGGCGCCATAGACTCCCACAACAAGGCCATCACTCCGGATTATATCAAAGAGGTAAGGATGCTGGTCAAGGCATGGAGAGAAAAACTCTCCTACAGAAGCATGGATTATATTTCATATTTCATAATGTTTTTTTGTCTCGCACACCTCTGCACTTTTTACTTAATTCCTTAATCCTTATTGTTATTTTGTTTGATAGATTTATTTCCTGAAATACCTACTCTAGTATATTTTTGGATTCAATATATCCTTTATGTCCCTTTGAATTCTTGTTTGTCTTTTTACTTCTTAAAGGTGCTCCAAGGAACTTTAGATTTTTAGTTTGATTCTTGCGCCCCCTTAGGACAAAAGCGGTAGTGTTTTAACTACGCCAGCTGTTGTTCCTGGGTGAGCGTATACCCATAACAAATGAGGAAAAACTAAATAAAAATAGCATTCTTGCACTGATGGAATCGTTTGCTGGTATATGCCATTTATGATCATCAGAGGAAAAAAATTGACTGTTTCAGAAAAATTTAAAAGTTCCTCGTAGCTCCTTAAAGCCCTTTATCCTGCTAACTAAACACTGTTGTTCCATCTCACTCCTCCAGTGCTGCAAAGGCTTCGACACAAGAGTCACTATCCTGGGACACGTGCAGAGAGGAGGCACCCCCTCCGCCTTCGACAGGATCCTGGTAAGACACACTATGGTTGCGTTCCGAATCGCATACTTTCTACTATATAGTATGTAGAAAAAAGATTTAGGATGTCCCGATTCTTGTGGCCAGATTTAGGATGGTTAGAAGTACTCGGATTTCCTACTTCATCCGGCCAAGATTGTTAGTGTATGCATCCTATTTGGGCGATTCTGACCCACAATCCAATGCGCACATGAAGTGACGTCACATCGACGAAGCCTCCATATGAAAACAAAAGGGGATGCGACGGATATAAAATCAAGAGGCAAGATCAAGGCGCAATGTTATGATGAAATAAGAGTGTAAAAGTATGTCCCAATAGTATGCCTACTGCATCCTAACTAGATTATTTTCATTGTCGGATGTAGTATGTAGAATAGAAAAAAGAAAGAGTATGCGATGCGATTCGGAACGCAACCCTTCTGTTATCTTTCCCATTCGAAAATATAATTTGTAGAGATATAAGAGACTTTTCTATGAAAAATAAATTCTAAACTATTTTTTCAGCTATTATACACTAAATTAAAAGTACTTATGGATATTATAATTATTTTCTACCAAGTCTGCTATAAAAAAAAATCCCAAAATTCTACACACTGCAGATGGGGTCACCCTAGCCTGAGGAAAAGGCAGAAAGAGTGTTTTATGGTCTCACTGTCTAACCCTACATTTTAACATGCGGGACATCACACATGGGAAAATGTAGGGTTTGGATAAACAGGACAGCTGAGCCAAGGGAAGACTGAGGGAAGAAAAACCTCACCCATTATATTATAATTAAGCAATAGCTCACGACTGTGGAATGTGCTCATTATACCACAGTTAAGGGGCTTTGCGTCGGGCCGAATAACGCCCCTTAACTATGGTGTAGTCAGCACTGTTACGGTGACGACAGGCAGGCAGGCAAGCAGGACCCAAATGCAAGACGTTTCAAATAAGGGTAATTTATTGTCCAAAAAACACAAAAACTCCAAAAAGGCAAGGCACATGGAAGGCACATGGAAGGCACATGGAAGGCACATGGAAGGCACATGGAAGGCACATGGAAGGCACATGGAAGGCACAGGGACAGACTCACCAACAGGTACAATGCAAAGACACAGAACAATGACACACAGTGAGTTAAATACACACACACAAGACAGGGTATACAACGAGGGACAGGTGAAACACATTAGGGGAGGGAGCAGTAATCACACAGGAGGGAAACTTGACAGGACATGGGGAGGAACAAGACAGACGTACCAAAATAAAACAGGAAACATGGGGAGGAACAAGACAGACGTACCAAAATAAAAAACAGGAAACATGGAGAACCATGACAAGACAAAGACAGACCATGACAAGCACATTCCACAGCCTGAAGTGAGCTATTGGTTTGATAAAATGGTTACAAGTATGGCGAAATGAAAGTCATAGACATGCTACCACTTAAATGTTTTATTAAATCAAAAAATCTGCTTATCAATGATTACAAAGAAGTAGTCCCGTCTGACAGCCTGCAAAATGCACTGCGGTTGCTATGAAACGTTCTGTAGCGTCCCTCGGAGAAAAGGCTACGAGAGCTACAATCGCTAGCAATGTATCGAGGAAGTTCACAGACTATTAGCTTAGCCAACGACAAAACAACAAGCATTTAACCTCACCGTGTGTCTGATCTATCATAAGTTTCATCAACGTGCCGTTGTTGCTGTCCTGAGCAAAAACACACACACAGGCACGGAGACCAGTTACTCCTCCGTGTCAATCAGTGGCGTAGACATCTGTCAACATGATAGTGAAACGCTCTTTTGAGGTGGTTGGGAAGCCCATAACTTCACATTGTCTGTACGGCAGCATCTTTTCACGTTTGGTTTAGTTTAGAGTTTGTCTTCCTCATCTTTAGTCGCTCTGCGGGCCGGTTTGTTTTGGTCTTTTTTCCGGGATAGCCGCGGCCGCCGCTCCTCCGTAGTGAAGCCGATCACCGGAGCCCAAAGTTTATGACGGGACAACAAACTGACAGAAGTTTGTTCCTGTTTCCACCGGAGAGTGTTTTTAAATCCTCCCGACCCTCCACAGCCAAAGAGTGAGCCTCTGTTTAGCATATATCCATTTGTTTACAAACTACCGGCGTTACTTCCTCAGTCGCGAAGTGATATGGAACTCTGCAAACCGATTGGAACGCAGTATGTATACGCCCATTATACAACAGTTAGGACGCAATCAGATCGCTGTATTTAAGCCACCAGTTTTATAATAGCAATTTTATAAAGATAGCACGCCGGTTCAGTATGGGTGAAGTATTCCTTTAAGTATTGACCTTGAACCTTAGCTTAGTTGGTAGGGCGTCCCCCCCCATGGGCCTCGGCCAGCAGCGGACCCAGGTTTGATTCCAGCCCGCGGTCGTTCTCTGCATGTCACTGCCCTCTCTGCCCCATTTCAACTCTGTCTCTACACTATCAATAAAGCATAAATAAAATGCCAAAAAAAAAAATATATATATTGACATTGAGTTGTCCCTTTGCAGGCGAGTCGTATGGGCGTGGAGGCGGTGCTGGCTTTACTGGAGGCTTCAGCCAACACTCCGGCCTGCGTCGTGTCTCTGGTGGGAAACCAGGCCGTTAGACTGCCACTGATGGAGTGTGTGCAGATGGTAAGTGTGTGTGCGTGTGTGTGTGTGTGTGTGTGCGTGTGTGTGCGTGTGTGTGCGTGTGTGTGCGTGTGTGTGTGTGTGTTTGTGTGTGTGTGTGTGTGTGTGTGTGTGTGTGTGTGTGTGTGTATGTCCCTCTAGTAAGCAATTAATTACACAATCATTTGAATTTTTTTTATCCAAGTTCAAATTCAAGTTTATCGGAACACCTCCTTGTTAGAAACTTTAACGTTAAGTTTAGTTATTTAATTGAATTGTCTTCTATTTTAATCTCTTGATTATTATGTGGTGAGCTCACGTTATATTATATCATAATGAATTTCTTGTAATATTTCAAAATTAAGTATTGTGATTCACAAGTGATTACGGTTACTTACACCCCGTCTAATATCTTTGCAAAAGTTATTCAGTCTTGGCAAACATTCTCTCATGAAGGGGGCGTAAAGTTTAAATTATTACGCAGTGACTCTGGATTGCCCCAATCAGCAAACCCCGTCTGAAATCATTTGACATGTAATGCTGGGCTTACACTAGAGGACTTTTAAAAGACTTTGAAAAGACTGAAGACTGAAACCCTCTCACATCTAAAGACAATCAACTCACACCTGAAGACAACTAGTCATTAGTTCTCAGTCACAGAGTGAGATTTTGAAAAGACAGGGAGTCTCATATTGCAAGACTACAACTAGATTCCTTTTGAGATTAATATTATGTCCGCAAACGCGATAGTGATTATTTAATTAAAAAAATGTTAATTCTATATTCCGAGCGGGGGACTTCCTTTAGTTATTTGACCATCTTTATTTGCTGATCTCATCCCCCAATAACTTTAACTCCTAACCCTGTATTTGACGGTAAAGTGTTAAGGTTGCGCGGCTGTCAGCCTGGTTTTCCAGCCGAGGCTTCAAGGAAAAAGTGTCCGAAATAAGTGCCTGCACAGGCGGACACAGGTCGCGACTAATGCCGCTCCTCCTGCGTCGTGCTTGGTGCATGCGAGGGTGTGACAGTGTTTACGTCATTTCGCTTGAGCCAACCCCTTAAGACTAACGATAATATCAAACATGTTTGATAATGTCGGAACGTCAAGACGGGAAGAAGTCTGGCTGAAATCGGGTCGGATGACCACCATACACCAAACGACTGAGATCACGTGCGCGCGCCACAACTCCAGCACGACTTCTGTGATTTCAGTCCGACATTGGAAGATTGTCTGCGACTGTCAAATTGCGTGAAAAGTCGTGTAGTGTAAGCCCAGCATTATATGAAAACAGTCTGGGACAAAGGGCTGTGATGAGTAACTCAGACACTTCCACAGTCTCTTGTAGTCAGTACATGTCTTAAAATATATGAAGTGGAGCAGAGTTTTGGATCATTGGGCTCAGTCAACACACACACATACCAAACCACACCCGGAGCACTTTGAAGCTATAGTACACACAGTACACACACACACACACACACACACACACACACACACACACACACACACACACACACACACACACACACACACACACACACACACACACACACACACACACACACAAACAGTACTATAGCTTCAAATGAACTAAACTACAAAGTGCCACAAGTAAGTGGAAACAAATACTGATGGAGTGTGTGCAGATGGTAAGTGTGTGTGTGTCTGTGTGTGTGTGTGTGTGGGGGGGGGGATGTTTGTGTGTGTGTCTGTGTGTGTGTGTGTCTGTGTGGGTGTGTGTGTTTGAAGGACTAATTGTGCACGTTGGAGAAAAGAAAACGAGATAGCTTTACTACATACTAGAAATATATAAATGATGCTCTTTTTTGGGGGGTAATAAGACGAGTAGCAAATTCCCAAACACTGGCTAGTCGCTTACCTTGAAACACTTCTGGATGAGTGTTTATATTAATGTACAAAAGCCGGCTCACGACACACGTGATGACCAAACGTTATGCGATTGGTTGGCTAATCCAGAGTGGCACTGGGCAGATCCAATAGTTTTAAACTTCAACAGACACCCGCCTCCAAGTGAGTTTACGTTTGACAATTGAGCGATTCCAGACCTTCTTTACAAATGAAATGAAGTACGATGGTCTGGTATGGACCAGGCTACAAAACATAACAGACATGCCCAAATTGATCAAATCTGCTGGGGAGTAAAAAGATAAATGAGGATAAAGTCTCAGAAAAACTAGGATCTGACAGAATCCCTCTAGTCTGAAATCAATTTACTTTCAACGTGAAAACAGTATCACACAACTTGAAACATCCCCTGTTAGCAGAGCAGTAACTCAGACACTTCCACAGTCACGTATAGTCTGCAGCACTTTGCCTAAAATGAATGAGGTGGAATAGAGTTTTGGATCTTTGGGCTCAGTAAACCCACACATACCAAACCACACCCCGGATGCCTGTCACAGCAGGAAAAATGAACCCGGCCATGAAGGATTTTGGTGTTACATTACATTACATTATATTTTATTTAGCTGACGCTTTTATCCAAAGCGACTTCCAGTAAATGCATTCAACCATAAAAGGTACAAACTCAGAACAACGGGAATCACTTAAGTGCTATTGCTTCAAGTAAACTAAACTTAAAAGTGCCACATGTAAGTGGAAACCAGATGGTAAGAGTGTGTGTGTGTGTGTGTGTGTGTGTGTGTGTGTGTGTGTGTGTGTGTGTGTGTTTGTTTGTTTGTTTTTGTGTGTGTCTGTCTCTGTGTGTGTGTGTGTGTGTGTGTGTGTGTGTGTGTGTGTGTGTGTGTGTGAGTCTGTGTCTGTGTGTGTGTGTGTGTGTGTGTGTGTGTGTGTGTGTGTGTGTGTGTATGTCTGTCTCTGTCTGTGTGTGTGAGTCTGTGTGTTTGTGTGTGTCTGTCTGTCTGTCTCTGTCTGTGTGTGTGAGTCTGTCTGTCTGTGGTGTGTGTGTTTGTGTGTGTGTCTCTTACATGTGACACTTAGTAGTTCAGTTTACATGGCGTGAAGTACTGTATCTTTAAAACTCTCTGTAACGTGTTCGTCTCCCTCAGACCCAGGAGGTGCAGAAGGCCATGGACGAGAAGAAATTTGAAGAGGCCGTGAGACTGCGCGGAAGGTGCTTTTTTTAGTAAACTTAAAACCTCCTACAACGAACTTTTGAATGTTCAGGGAAAAGTCGATTTTTTTTTAATCTGTTGATTGTAAGTGACTTGTAACACCAAACGAGATGAAAAACGCATTAAAAAGCTTGAATAGAGTTTACAGACATTTCATCACAGAAAGTACAACTCTAAAAGTGCAAATAAGTTACTTTTACCATCCGTATGATTTAAAAAATGTTTTTCCTGCCCAAATTCGAAACAGCACTCTGGTCTGTGTGGCAGTGTGCCCGTCAGGTTTAACTGTGTTTGAATCGATCAGCAGTAACAGAGCGGAGACATCCATTGTGAATTTAAGACATTATCTAAATTTCCTTTTTTCCACATCTGCCTCGTCTGCAGGAGCTTTGAAAACAATCTGAGGACCTACAGGCTTCTCTCCTGCCGTAAAACTGACTCTGAACTGCCAAACGTAAGTGAATATACAATAAAATAATAATGAAATAAACTTATTATTATTATTAACTTCCAAATGTAAGTGAATATACAATCAAAAAATCGAATAATAATAATAAAATAACACTTTTTATTCAATCGAATAATACAAAGAAACATGGTTTGAATTAAAGCAATAACATTATCCCATACACTTTTTATTCATATTAGATTAATTATATTATATCATCTGAACTTCCAAATGTAAGTGAATATTCAATCAAATACTACAAGTAAACATGGTTTAAATTAAAGCAAAAACATTATTCCCAGTTTTAATTGTACACAAATACACTTTTTATTCATATTAAATTAATTATACGATCACATTTGTAATTGTACTGATGTATCTTTCCCCCTTTAGCGGCTCTGAGATTTGTACGGTAGCGTCAGGTACTTCCTGGTCAGGTGCATTGTGGGGGCTGAAGTCTTTTTGTGACACCAACAGAGGCTGTTTTTATGTGACTGTCTTTGTCCTGAGGTAGAGGGTGGGGGGGGGGAACATAAGAAGAGTAATATAGGTCCAGTTAGTTTACAGAGTAGTCAAGCTTTTCAGCAACTTATTTAGACCTATGCTACATGTTGATGACTCTCAGTCTCTTTGGATTCTTATTCCACAATTCCACATTGACAAGAGATTAAAACAGTTAAGCCCGTATCTCCCTGGGCTGCGACTGTTTGCGACAAGTTGGAGACTGCATTCGCGAGGGAGTCTCTAAACTGTCTCCAAACGTTCGCGGAGGTCTCAATTTCCTCGCATGAGTCGCAGAGCCGCACAGTCATGTCGCATGAATTTTGAACATGTTCAAAAAAAGTGTATTTCTAGTCTCAAAATAGTCTGGAGTGGTCACATGTGTCTCAAACGCGTCCCAAACCCTTCTCAATTTAGTTTCCGCGAGTCAGAAAGTGCGAGAAATGTGAGACAACTTTGCGAGGGTTTGGCGATATATGAAACTAAATTGTGACTGATTTGAGACAAAAATGAGACTGACATTCCGTTCGTGCGACGCTCGCCAAACGTTCGTGAGACATAAATGCGACCTCCTGGCAAGTGTTGGCCTTGGGACATTCGCAAACATGTCGTGAGGAACCAACTCAGTGAGACTGCAAGATAAAATTGGCGCTATCTCGGTTATTTTCTCGCAATTTTGTGTCTCCAACTTGTCGCACACTGTCGCAGCCCAGTGAGATAGTGGCTAAGTGACAATGAAGGTTTTCTAGCCAGAAAGACAAAATGTAAAACTCCAGTTTGTTGATATGGTAACACACTACAGCCAGTGCCACAAAATGACAGTCCAAGTGCTCGTTATCTCTCTCTGCTTATTTCTTCATGACTGTGTTCATGAATGTGCTTTAAAGTTGAAATGCAAGTCGACATGCAAAAGGGTTGCTTCCAGTGTTGGCTTTGATCTGCTTCAAATGAACCTAAAGTAGCCCTCCTTAAAGTTTCATTTCATGTCTTTTTATTTATTTCATTTAACCAGAAAAAAAACCTATTGAGATTAAAAATCTCTTTTTCAAAGGTGACCTGGCCAAGACAGGCCGCAGCACAATGGACCACAGTCACAGACAAACAGTCACAGACAAACAGTTACAGACAAACAGTCACAGACAAACAGTTACAGACAAACAGTCACAGACAAACAGTTACAGACAAACAGTCACAGACAAACAGTCACAGACAAACAGTTACAGACAAACAGTTACAGACAAACAGTCACAGACAAACAGTCACAGACAAACAGTCACAGACAAACAGTCACAGACAAACAGTTACCAACAAACAGTCACAGACAAACAGTTACAGACTAACAGTTACAGACAAACAGTTACCGACAAACAGTTACAGACAAACAGTTACAGACAAACAGTTACAGACAAACAGTTACCGACAAACAGTTACAGACAAACAGTCACAGACAAACAGTTACAGACAAACAGTCACAGACAAACAGTCACAGACAAACAGTTACAGACAAACAGTCACAGACAAACAGTCACAGACAAACAGTTACAGACAAACAGTCACAGACAAACAGTCACAGACAAACAGTCACAGACAAACAGTTACAGAAAAACAGTCACAGACAAACAGTTACAGCAAACGTCACAGAAAACAGACAGACAAACGCCAGACAAACAGTTACGACAAACAGTCACAGACAAACAGTCACAGACAAACAGTCACAGACAAACAGTTACAGACAAACAGTCACAGACAAACAGTCACAGACAAACAGTCACCGACAAACAGTCACAGACAAACAGTCACAGACAAACAGTTACAGACAAACAGTCACAGACAAACAGTTACAGACAAACAGTCACAGACAAACAGTCACAGACAAACAGTTAAAGACAAACAGTCACAGACAAACAGTCACAGACAAACAGTCACAGACAAACCGTTACAGACAAACAGTCACAGACAAACAGTCACAGACAAACAGTCACAGACAAACAGTCACAGACAAAAAGTTACCGACAAACAGTCACAGACAAACAGTCACAGACAAACAGTTACAGACAAACAGTCACAGACAAACAGTTACAGACAAACAGTCACAGACAAACAGTCACAGACAAACAGTCACAGACAAACCGTCACAGACAAACAGTCACAGACAAACAGTCACAGACAAACAGTCACAGACAAACAGTTACAGACAAACAGTCACAGACAAACAGTTACAGACAAACAGTCACAGACAAACAGTCACAGACAAACAGTCACAGACAAACAGTCACAGACTAACAGTTACAGACAAACAGTTACAGACTAACAGTTACAGACAAACAGTCACAGACAAACAGTTACAGACAAACAGTTACAGACAAACAGTCACAGACAAACAGTCACAGACAAACAGTTACAGACAAACAGTCACAGACAAACAGTTACAGACAAACAGTCACAGACAAACAGTCACAGACAAACAGTCACAGACAAACAGTCACAGACTAACAGTTACAGACAAACAGTTACAGACAAACAGTTACAGACTAACAGTTACAGACAAACAGTCACAGACAAACAGTTACAGACAAACAGTCACAGACAAACAGTCACCGACAAACAGTCACAGACAAACAGTCACAGACAAACAGTCACAGACAAACAGTCACAGACAAACAGTCACAGACAAACAGTCACAGACAAACAGTCACAGACAAACCGTTACAGACAAACAGTCACAGACAAACAGTCACAGACAAACAGTCACAGACAAACAGTCACAGACAAAAAGTTACCGACAAACAGTCACAGACAAACAGTCACAGACAAACAGTTACAGACAAACAGTCACAGACAAACAGTTACAGACAAACAGTCACAGACAAACAGTCACAGACAAACAGTCACAGACAAACAGTTACAGACAAACAGTTACAGACAAACAGTCACAGACAAACAGTTACAGACAAAGCACACAGGGACCAAATTAAAATAGCGCTAAAAAATAAAGCAAATCACTTCACACTGCAACGATCCTAAATAGACCCATTTCTGTAACCAGGAAAAAACCCTATTCAAAACACTGACATCTTAGAGAGTCAAGCTCAATGTCCTTAATTTTCGACTTAAAGGCATTCAACGAAATGAATCCAAGAAGTCCGAGGTCTTTCTGCAGCGTCTCTGGCCGAAAGTGAATTTTCCTTAAACGGACTCTGAAGATATTGTGGGAAAACTACACATCCCGGTTTTTATTTATTTAATGTATTTACAGCATAATATAGATCATTCCTCACTTTTTGAACACTTTCAGCACATTTGGTTTAGTATGCCCTTTCTCAAAAACATTAATAAATAAAAAGTTAAAAAGTTTAAATATGTATTTTTAGTTATTTACTTCAGGCGGCATGCGGCTTCTTGCATGCGAGGTAATCTCTGCCTGCTGCTCTGCTCTGAGGCAAAGCCTGGCCCAAGCTGCTCAGCGGGTTGATGAGACATGGATGGTTTTATATACAGTACAGGCAGTGGACACAAACAGCTGTTCTGTCAGGCATCACATTCTGGGTTATTTGGCAATTTATTTAATAATTTAAAAGTACCAGAAAAAAGCAATTTTGTCCACTTGACGTCTGCTACAGAACTCACTGCTTGTCTTCACTGCCTCTGGAAGTTGCTGATAATCCATGCCCTTCAAAACCAAGCATCAGAGATGCTGAATATTAGACGCACACTTGAGGTTGGAGAATGTATTTAATGTATTTCTAAGTGTTTCCTCTGTGTGTGTGTGTGTGTGTGTGTCTCTCTCTCTCTCTGTCTATATGTGTGTGTGTGTGTGTGTGTATATTTCTGTATGTGTGTGTGTATCTCTCTGTATTATGTGTGTGTGTGTGTGTGTGTGTGTATCTCTCTGTATGTGTGTGTGTGTATCTCTCTGTATGTGTGTATCTCTCTGTATTATATGTGTGTGTGTGTGTGTGTGTATATCTCTGTATGTGTATCTGTGTGTGTGTGTGTGTCTCTGTATGTGTGTGTGTGTGTGTGTGTGTGTGTATGTGTGTATCTGTATGTGTGTGTGTGTGTGTGTGTCTCTCCCTCTGTGTGTGTCTCATACAGAGCTCCTTTAACGTAGCAGTGATGAACGTGGGCGCCCCGGCAGCGGGTATGAACGCGGCGGTGCGTTCAGCCGTCAGAGTCGGGATCACAGAAGGACACAAGATGTTCGCTGTCAGTGACGGCTTCGAGGGATTCTGCAAGGGACAGGTAGGCGTCAAAATAATATATGTTGGGCGCTCCGGTGGCGTAGTGGATAGAGCGTGTACCATATTGGCTCCGGCCTTCGTTGCAGTGGTCGCGGGTTCGAATCCGACCCATGGACCTTAACTGCAGCAGTGTTTCCCCCAGGAAATGACTTAGTCAATGTGGTTGCTGCCAAGGGGAACAGGAGGAAGTGAAAAATGTTGGGGTATTTTGCTCAAATACGCCAATGCGCACTAAAGAAATGGACAACTGTTTATTTGAATACAAAAATACAACAGACACTGACCTTACAGTTGTGCAATTTTGTTTGCTATGTGCAGGTATACATTTTGTGCAAACATGCAGACAGTACAAAGCACAATTAAAGAAAACTTCTACTGTTTTGGTGCAATACTATGCAGACACACTCAATACAAATAATGGACCATACACTTAACATGTGTATGCACATCAAGGTGCAAATTCAACTTGTTAAAGTTCCTTTATGGATGGGGGGCTGTTGTGCGATTATTGTGGACAATAGGCCTACTGTGATGCGATGGCCTTTATTTCATTAATGGTTATTATTAGCCTACTTCCTTGATTTCTTTTTACATACAGAGGTTATTGCTTGTCTTTGAGCATCTCCCAATTTAAAACAGAAAAATAAAGCAGCATTGAAAATTGCTGTTTTACAAATAACTTATCAGTTTAAATAACCAATACAATGTATTTTCCCCTTAAAATGACTAAATGCATTTCAAACACAGTAACAGTGTGGCATTTACTTTTACTCAACACCATTGTAAATGAAGATCACCCCTCAATTGATCTTTCGAGGATAAATAAAAATGAAAGAAATACCATGAACTAGAAACAAATATTTGGTCTTTCAAAAAGGCTGATAACACAAGCTGCACTCTTTATTTAGGGTGCTTGACAAACATTCCAATGAGGTCATAGTGATCCAGTAAGTGGTGTTACGTCCATTCTCCTCCCCCAACCTCTGTTCCGCTGGCTGCAGTGATAAGACTGAAGTGAGACCAGATAAACAGTTCCTACTTACCGTAAGCCAATTACTACGCTCCCATTGCAGCTGGAACATTTATATAAGCACACACACACACTCACAGACATGCAAGCACACACACACACACACTCACAGACATGCAAGCACACACACACACACACACACACACACACACACACACACACACACACACATATGCACGCAAGCACACACACACACATGAGCACATGCACACACACACACACACACACACACACACACAGACATGCACAAACACACACACACACACACACACACACACACACACACACACACACACACACAGAAATACAGACACACATTGACATACAGACACACACACAGACATGCAAGAAAGTATACACAAACACAGAAATGCACACACTCACTCTGTAATGTTGTCTGTGTAAACATGGGCTGCCTGACACACAAAGTGTTTCCGCTGACCTACATGTGGTGTAAGTGTTTAACCTCTTGCTTTCACATAAACACAAAACAGTATCATAATGGTAGAAAATACTGGCCATGTCTTACTAGTCTTAAAATAGATTGGTTCAGACCTTAGCATACTGATCCTTACACACGACTTACAACTCAAAAAAAAAAAAAAAATAAATAAAAATAAATAAATATACAACTTAATTATTACACCAGTAATAAATTAGTTACATCAATCAACATCAATGTAATAGCTAAATTAGTTATTACATTGATGTTGCACACACACACACACACACACACACACACACACACACACACACACACACACACACACACACACACACACACACACACACACACACACACACACACACACACACACACACACTCCAAATTTCATTTAACTTTTTTTTTATTTATCCTCGAGAGACCAAATCAGTGACGTATCACCTGAACAGCACCAAAAAATAAATATTTAAAGTTCAGGATTTACAAAGTAAATCAGTTTTAGCAAAAATTAAAGAAATTAATAATATACTAACGGAATTTATCTTCTTGTTTTCAAACTTCAGATCAAGGAAATCAAATGGGGAGACGTCGGTGGTTGGACCGGCCAGGGAGGGTCCCTGCTAGGGACAAAAAGGTAACCGAGCACAACGTCATATGTTATGATTAAACTGTACAATACCTGTAAATAAAAACTACATTTTAACTGGGGTAAACATTGTTTTAGGCAAGGGCCGATAACTATTCATTTTCAGCATTAAACCTGCAGTGTGTAGAATGATGGGTTTTATTTCCTAGCAGATTTTGTAGAAAGTAATTATAATATCCATAAGTACATTTAATTTAGTGCATAATAGCTGACAAATTTTTATTAATTATTATTTTTTCCCTTAGAAAGGGTCTCATATATGTCCATATTTCTGCATATTTTGGACCAAGGCCTAGTGCCGCCATCATGAAAGTGTCATAGTTGGAATGTCATCAGGTGCATTGTTTAAAATGTAGAATTGTTCTTGTCCTTGAAGGCCACTGTAGCTTCTGTTATTATTCTAAAGGGTTGGGGTTACCCAGGGAGCGTTGCATTCTAGAACTTTGTAGAACTTTCTTGATGATGTCATATTACACACTGCACCTTTAAGGTTTTACCCATTCTACCAGACATATCAAAATAACACCCATTTGAGACAGAGAGGTAGCTGAGCACAAAGTCTTCTGTTATGATTATAATGTACTATAACTGTAGATAAAAATCAACGTTTTAACCACAGTTGAGTGCATTGTTTTAGGCATGGTAAATAACTGTTCATTTCCAGCATACTTTGCAAAATTTCAAAATAACACATAGACAAAAAAAGGTAACTGAGCACAAAGTCTTCTGTAATATATGTAAATAAAAATCAACATTTTAACCAGAGTTGAGTGCAACATTCTTTTAGCTAAGGGCCGATAACCTGGTTTCAAGGTATACACCGATTTGAAAAAGTCAAGGTTTTATATCCGCTTTTATTTTCCGCCATATTGTTCTAAGGTTTTGACCCATTTCAATTAACACATATTAGACAAAAAGTTAACTTAGTCCAAAGTATTCTTTAATAATTGTACGGTACTATAACTGCAAATAAAAAACACATTTTAACCAGAGTAAAGTGGAACATTGTTTAACTATTGGATTATTTCTATATAATGATTATACTGTACAATAACTGTAAGGCAAGGCAGGTTTATTTCTATAGCACATTTCAGACACAAGGTCATTCAAAGTGCTTTACAGGGGGCAAGATTACAATACTTCAAGATTAGACATTATAAACTGCATTTAAAGGTGCAGTGTGTAATATGACATCATCAAGAAAGTTCTACAAAGTTCTAGAATGCATCACTTATGACACTTTCAAGATGGCGGCACCAGGTCTTGGTCCAAAATATGCAGAAATATGGACATATATGAGACCCTTTCTAAGGGAAATAATAATAATAATAATAATAAAAATAAATAAATTCAGCTATTATGCACTAAATTAAATGTACTTTCTACAAAATCTGCTAGGAAATAAAACCCAAAATTCTACACACTGCAGGTTTAAGAGATAGTAAAAATAAAGAACAATTAATTTCTTTTAACCAGAGTAAAGTGACATTTTTTGGATTATTTCCTTTCTGTATCTCCTAGGACTCTTCCAGGCAAATATCTGGATAAGATCGCAGAGCAGATCAAGATCCATAACATCAACGCTATCCTGGTCATTGGAGGATTTGAGGTACGGTAACGTTACCATCATTTTGGGCATAATTACAGTTGTTTATATTATTATTTTGATTTAACAATAGTATTATATATTTTATATTCAATGTGTTATATTAATTTTACAATATTTTATATTTTTGAACAATCCAAGTTATCTCCATGTTAGTATTAGTTGTTTCCTTATAGCTAAACGATATTTTATTTGTTGAATTATAAAAAAGAAATGCTACTGATAATTGTATAAAAACTGGACTATTGATTAATACGAAAAGTTACTTAACCACAGCTTTAAACATAATGAAAAAAAAATGTCACAATATTTTATCAATTTGAACAAACTAAGATATTTTTAAGCTAGTATTATAGTTTTCTCATTTTCAAACATACTATACTACTATACTATTGGTTTGTATAATTACAGAAATGCTTGTGTTAATTGTATAAAAGCTGTATTTTTGAGTAATATGAAAAGTCTGCATTTTTGTTCTGCCTTTACTGTATTATGAATAGCTTTCCCTTTCCAGTATTTCACATGCACTGTATGCTGTTTACCACCACTAGTCCACTTCATTTTCACTCATTCACCCAGTTTCTCATTTCATTTCCCTGCACATGTCTAGACTTTTATATATAATATAATAATTATGTACAAATATATAATTTAAAACACATTTATATGTTATAGGCTCACACCTTGTCTGTCTGTAGTAGCCAAAGCTGCAAAGCCAAACTTTAGGATGATATTAATGTCAAAATCAAATGAATAAAAATAGCCTAAACCAAATTATTGATTTAATTTTAGTAGTAAGTAAACCAGATGTTAAAGAGACAGATGGATTCAAACCCTAATATAAGTGTGCATGTTGCATTAAGGGCCTAAAATGTTTTTATTTGACTTATCAATTATTTGATTTTAAATGTAGAAATCTGTGAAAAATGAATAAAAATAAATTCTAATTAGTGGAAACAAAATCAATTTATTTTTTAAAGGTTTTTGACTTTTTCAGCTTGACCTCCCTGATTTTGTATTATTTAATATTAATTATTATTATTATTATTATTATTATTATTATTATTATTATTATTATTATTATTATTATTATTATTATTATTAATATTATTGTATTATTTTATTATTAATAATAATGGTATTATTAGTATTATTATTATCTTTGTGTTTAGAGCTACACCATCTACTTCCTGTGTGTGACTCACTCTCCATCCTGATTGGTCTGGCTCTCTCCTCTTGGCTCCTCCCACTATTCAAACTCCTCCCACACATTTTCCCTTGTCCCACTTTGCCATTACTCTATCTTTTTATCTTCATTATAAATACCCATCTCCCACAAACCCACCCCCACTCCCACCCACCTCAAAGCCCCACAAGTTCATGGTTGCGTTCCGAATCGCATACTCTTTCTTTTTTCTATTCTACATACTACATCCGACGATAAAACAAATCTAGTTAGGATGCAGTAGGCATACTATTGGGACATACTTTACTCTCTTATTTCCTCATAACTTTGCGCCTTGATCTTGCCTCTTGCTTTTATATCCGTCGCATCCTCGTTTGTTTTCATATGGAGGCTTCATCGATGTGACGTCACTTCACATGCGCACTGGATTGTGGGTCAGAATCGCCCAAATAGGATGCAATTTTCAACACTAACAATCTTGGCCGGATGAAGTAGGACATCCGGGTACTTCTAACCATCCTAAATCTGGCCACAAGAATCGGGACATCCTAAATCTTTTTTCAACCATACTAAATAGTAGAAAGTATGCGATTCGGAATGCAACCCATGCCTTCAACCCATGTTCCTATAGAATCTAGATTATTATTTTTTTTTAGCCCCATCAACTTTATGTATCTAGTTATTTATGTAAAGTGCTTTGAGTGCGAGAAAAGCGCTATATATTATTATTATTATTATTATTATTATTATTATTATTATTATTATTATTATTATTATTATTATTATTATTATTATTATTATTAACACACCCAAACAGTTTTAAAATGTTATATTGACAAACTCCCCCCACACATTTTTGTTTGTCCCACTTTGTCCCATTGTTGTGTCTAAAATGTGTCTATTACGTTACTATAGAAACACCTTTCTCCCATCAATAGACCCCCTCGCCCACCCACCTCAAAGCCCATGTCTTCAACCTCTGTTCCTCCACACACTCAACCAGTTTTAAAATTGTATATAGTACAGTACAGCTCTGGAAAAAAAATGAAGAGACCCACTCCAAATATTCAGTGTCTCTCGTTTTTACTCTTTATAGGCAAATGTTTGAGTAGAATTAACTAGAATTTTGGTTTTATTATATAAACTACTGGCAACAGTTCTACCAAATTCCAATTTGTCATCAAGAGCATTTTCAATAGGTAATGTAGAGATGAAGATTTAAAGTCAAATTCAAATTTATGTCTAATTATTATTTTTTTTTTTCAAGAGCTGTATCGTAGATAATATGTACTATATGCATTTAATTTCCTCAAAACCATCTGGTTAAAGCCCTTAAAGCTGGGGTGTAGGATTTGGGGAGAAAATAGCAGTTGGGATAGAGATTTGAATCCAAATACCTCAACCGCTCCACTTGTTCTCTTTGGTCCCTCCCTGACACGCTCTACACCAACAAAGTCGTGCCAAAAGTGAATGGACAGTCCCAACAGCCAATAAGAACAGAGAATCGGAGCCTCGCTCTGATTGGTCAAAGTGTACAGCTCATGTTAACTTTGACCAATCAGAAATCACATACCCCAGCTTTAATGGCATTATACCGCTCTCACCTTGTTCCTTGACACCTCATAATTCCCTCTGTATGTCCATATAATATAATATTAAGTTATTAACCAATAAGAAACTGGCTTTCACCGCTACAGGCCTATATGGGATTACTGGAACTTTCTTCGGCCCGGAACCAATATACTGAGTTCTGTGTTCCCATGGTGATGGTACCGGCAACCGTCTCCAACAATATTCCCGGGTCCGACCTAAGCATAGGCTCAGACACTGCTCTGAATGCCATTACTGATGTAAGGGAGTGTGTGTGTGTGTGTGTGTGTGTGTGTGTGTGTTGGGGAGGGAGGGAGTGTATGTGTGTGTGTGTGTGTGTGTGTGTGTGTGTGTGTGTGTGTGTGTGTGTGTGTGTGTGTTGGGGGGAGGGTGGAGGGGTGTGTGTGTGTGTGGCTCAGACACAGCTCTGAATGCCATTACTGATGTAAGAGTGTGTGTGTGTGTGTGTGTGTGTGTGTGTGTGTGTGTGTGTGTGTGTGTGTGTGTGTGTGTGTGTGTGACGTAACAACACACACAATCCAGCCGGTCAGAGTTTTGGGGCTTCACTGATTGACAGCTCGCATCCTTGCAATAACTATCAGAAAGTTGGCTTGACAAAAGGGTGCAACATGATATTGGTAAGAAGGACTTTGGCATTTCTTACATGTAAAATTGCAATAGTCACATACTAGATCACATTACAATTTATATAGAGAAAAACACATGTCAAAAATACCTGTTTCAGAAAAATTAAAATTAAAATTAAAAATATTGTTAACAATTCTATCAATTATTAGGATAGAAAGCCTGGTTCAAAAATATGTATATAAAAAAGGAACAAATATGTGGAGTGGAGTGGAGCTACAATTAAATTCATGTAGATGAGCGAACAATAAACACACGAGTGCTATGTTGACAGCAAGGCCTTCAACATACAAGTAACTAGGATGTTCTCAGACAGCGAAACAATACACTATCGGCAGTGAAAGGGGTGACACATTTATAATTTGCCCCCAGATTTGTCAACAATATAATGGTGAAGCCGATATTTTACCAAACAGTTCTTGTGGTGTTGTAAAATGTACACTTGCACTTCAGAAACAAATATAAAGTATGATGCATTTTTTGAATTATAAATAATGTCATCTCATTACGTCAAATGTATCTTATCTCTTATATCTAATCTAGAAAGTTGTGGTAATTTATTTATTATTATTATTCCGGACAATTACACACAATACACAATTTTCTCTTTGCATATTCACACATATTACTTTGTGTTATCATCCGAAGGGAAGCGGGAGAAGCCAAAGGCTCATCAGGTCCCGCCCCCACTGCCATTAGATTCAGATACACAGATACACAGCTACTGATACAGATAAAACATTTTTTTTTTTTTTTTAAATAAGATGCATTCCAATACACAGACAATTTTAGGTCTCCTTATTCATTGCCAGTGTACAACAGACAAGCTTTCCATTTTCCTCTCTGCCTGTGACAATGCAGATAGTGATATGGCCTTGTCCATTTCTTCTCTGGTAGTCTAAACACATCTTAAAGTGGTGTAGCTCCCTTCATTTTGATGAAGATTCTTCTATCTCTCGTCCAAGTTTGTTGGACTTGTCCACATTTTTTTAAACTAATAATGGTAATGGTAGCTAACAAAATATTGTAGTAGGATTTTGCATGTCTTCCAAAATGAAAGGTTTGAGAACTAGTCCTGCAAAGTGTCATTAGGCTGTAATGTTGTCTGTGTAAACATGGGCTGCCTGACACACATGTTAGCTTTCACGTAAACACAAAACAGTATCATAATGGAAGTAAATACTGGCCTGGCCTACTAGTCTTAAAATAGATTGGTTCAGATCCCTTAGCATACTGATACGTAGAACATACATACAAATCAGTTTGGTACAAAATAAATTATTATAAATTAGCTTAAAGTAGCTATACGAGGAACTCATTTTTCCTCTGATGATCATAAGTATGTATATGTATATATATGTATATATATATATATATATATATATATATATATATATATATATATAGCTATATATAAAAAAAATGTTTTTTGTTTTATTTTTATTTTCTGTAACAGTAACTGTGTATCTGAATCCGAATTTGATGAAAATGGGGGCGGGACCTGATAAGCCTTTGGCTTCTTCCGTCTCCCTTCGGACAACACAAAGTATGATGTATGAATATTTTCAAGAGAAAATTGTGTATTGTGTGGAATTGTCCGAAAGAATAATAAATAAATGACATGTAACAGCAAACGAGACTATCAGTGCAAAGAATGCTATTTATATATAGTTTTTCTTAATGCCTTTGTCATGGTGATACGCTCACCCAGGAACAACAGCTGGCGTGGTAAAAACACTACCGATTTAGTCCAAAGGGGGGCGCTAGAATTAACAAAACCTGAAAGTTCCTCTGAGCACCTTTAAATAGCTAAATAAGTTATTCAATTGCTGTTGCAGTCACACATTCTTGACCAAACATGAAAAAGTTGTATGCACACAGACTAGATGAGTACATATTTGGCATCCACACACACACACACACACACACACACACACACACACACACACACACACACACACACACACACACACACACACACACACACACACACACACACGCACACACTGCTTTAGGCAAGGCAGGTTGAATAACATTACACATTAGGCAGGAAAACAAACTTTCTTAGCTGGTTGTTGCTGGATGTGAGTTGGTCAGTGGAGTTTTCAGGTAAGTGTTGACGCATGCTGCAGTGTTGTGGCATGATCTAGGCTTCAGGCTTAAGGCTTTTGCTTTCTGGCCCGTGCCCATTGCTTGTCTATTGGACTCTGTAGCCCGCTGTGTGTGTGTGTGTGTGTGTGTGTGTCTGTCTGTCTGTGTGTCTGTCTGTCTGTGTGTCTGTCTGTGTGTCTGTCTGTCTGTATGTCTGTCTGTATGCCTGTCTGTGTGTGTATGCCTGCCTGCCTGTGTGTGTGTGTGTGTGTGTGTGTGTGTGTGTTTGTTTGGTAAACACACACGATTTCCAAGCTGGCGGTTCTGGTTGCACCTGCCTGCCTGCTTTTTTGAGACATAAAAAAGCATAAGGAAAATCATCAGAGCTTCTGGAATAGCACCCTAAAATGTTACGTTACGTGCCCCCCCCCCCCATCCAAATCCCATATCTCTGCTCAGACAATGGGAATCGAAAGCCCCCCCCCCCCCGTACACACACACACACACACAATCCCATCTACCCCCCCAGACAACGGGAAGCCAAAGCCGAAAGCCCCCCCCCCCCCACCCCTCACCTGGAGAGAGCCAGCCAGCAAAACACAAACTGTAGGCCTTAGTAGCATGGCAACAGTAACTCACATATCTAGTGACAAGACAGTCACCTTGAAAATATTAGCTTTCCTTTTAACTTATATATAAAACATTACAATCCTTAAAGGGACACTGTGTAATGTGACATCAGCAAGAAAGTTCTAGAAAGTTCCAGAATGCAACGCTCCCTGGGTAACCCCAACCCTTTCGAATAATAACAGAAGCTACAGTGGCCTTCAAGGACAAGAACAATTCTACATTTTAAACAATGCACCTGATGACATTCCAAAAACATGGATTCTTCCATAAGACCTGCCCGCTCAATGGACAAAATGTAACATTAATATTTGTAATTCTCCGCTCAGGAGGATAATTCAGATTATTGGCAGAGGTGATTTTACACCAATGAGGACATATTTATGAATGAGGATATTGATTTTAGCTAATAAATTACTTCAAATGTTACACAGTGTCCCTTTAATGAACACCAAAAATTAAAGATAACCAAGAAAATACGAGCCAATTAAATGAAGCGAGTTTGATCCAAGCAGTCTTCAAAAACACAGTAGACTCCAACACAACCACACTGAAACACTGCCAGGGCCTGCACAGTATATTAAGTACGCCCCCTGGTGGTCTAAGATTGTATTACGACCACCACACACACACACACACACACACACACACACACACACACCACCACCACCACCACACCACCACACTAGTGCCAAGTTGTTTGTCAAACACCCAATATCACAGATAATGACGGATACAAGCCAATTAAAGGTGGCGTAACATTGTATTGCGACCACCACACCACACACACACACACACACACACACACACACACACACACACACACACACAATTAAATGGAGCGTTTGTGCACCTTTAAAAACACCATAGTCTCTCCACACACCCACACAACGACACTGAAACACTGCAGGGCCTATACAGTATATTAAATATTCCCCCTGGTGGTCTAACATTGCATTGCGACCACCACACCAGGCCTTGGAGTCTGTGCTGCAGCTTTCTTCGGCCCGGGCGTCTCACTCAGAGTTCTGCGTGCCGCTCTGCATGCTGCCCGCCACCATTAGTAACAATGTCCCCGGCACGGACCTCAGTATCGGAGCTGACACCGCTCTCAACTCCGTCGTAGAGGTAAGGGAGGGAGGGAGGGAGGGAGGGAGGTGGGGGGACGGAGGGGGGGCAGAGAGATTGGCAAAGACAAGGTGTAGAAATGGGCAAAGTTATAGGAGCAAAGGTATTATAAATAAGGGGGAGGGGGAGATTGAAGAAAAAAAAAATATTATTTTTTACAGGTGCATCAAAAAAATTGGAAAAGTTTAATCTTCGTAGTTTAATTCCAAAATAACCTTTATGCAATAATATCATAATATTGTGAGATAGAGGATTACTTTGAGTTTCTAAAACTATGAGATCATCACAATACAACATGTTTTTTTTAAGGTTTTAGAATATTAAACTTTGTTTGTAGTGGATAATGCAGAATAATGGTAAAGTTTTTAAACCAAATGTGTGGACTTTTAACCTCTGAAGACTCCTCAATTTATCAGAATCAGTTTAACAGTGTCACAGTTATATGTGGAACAATCTGTTCGAGAGAAGGGAGGTAAAACTACCATTTCTGAGTGAGTACACACACACACACACACACACACACACACACACACACACACACACACACACACACACACACACACACACACACACACACACACACACACACACACACACACACACTCTCCTTCCTGCTGATCCCAAACCCCAGAACTCAGATGACCATAATGCATTGCATGTCAGTGAGGCTGTAGCATAGTGTTGATGCTAGTGTGTGAAGCTGCTTGCTGTATGTGTGAGTGAGCGCATATATGTTTGTGTTTTTTTTTACTGTATTATAAGACATGTCAATGCGTTGTTCATAGCCTAACTGCTCTACTGTTTATGAATGTTAAAGACATTATGTAGCATAGCATGCATTTGCAGTGTTTTACTTATTATTATAGGCTTATTAGTAGGATTTAGGCCTAATAAGTAATTTATTATCTAAGATGTATTTATGTTGGTTTAATAACAAATAAACTGAATGCAGCTCAACTTTAAGAACTAAGAGCTATGTTTAATGAACAACTCTATCGTTGTGCTTCTTATTAATTGTATAATCTGTGTGTGTGTGTGTGTGTGTGTGTGTGTGTGTGTGTGTGTCTGTCCGTCTGTGTCTTTTTCTGTCTGTCTGTCTGTCTGTGTCATTGTCTTTCTACCTGTATGTTTGTGTGTGTGTGTGTCTGTCTATCTATCTATCTATCTATCTATCTATCTATCTATCTATCTATCTATCTATCTATCTATCTATCTATCTATCTATCTATCTATCTATCTATCTATCTATCTATCTATCTATCTATCTATCTATCTATCTATCTATCTATCTGTGTGTGTGTGTGTGTGTGTGATATTCAGACCTGCGATCGCATCAAGCAGTCAGCCAGCGGCACTAAGCGCAGAGTCTTTATCATAGAGACGATGGGCGGGTACTGTGGTTACCTAGCGACAGTGGGCGGTTTGGCAGCCGGCGCCGACGCTGTTTACATCTACGAGGAACCGTTTGACATCCGCGATCTACAGGTGAAAACAAAAGTTAATTTACTAGAGATTTTTTATTTTGTTTTGTTTTAAACCTGCAGTGTGTTGAATTCCAACTATGACACTTCCAAAATGGTTGTTGCCTATGCCTTGGTCCATGACGGAGATATTAGAAACCCTTTCTAAGGGAAAAAATAATAATTCTAAAAAAAAAAAATCAGCTATTATGCACTAAATTAAACATATTTACGGATATTATAATTATTTTCTACCAAGTCTGCTATGAAAAAAATCCCAGAATTCTACACACTGCAGGTTTAAAGGTGCTTCCGAGTAACTTTCAGATTGTGTTCATTCTTGCACCCCCTTTGGATTTTTTTTACTTCAACTTTTATATTTATTTAGCCTACTCTCTATTTATTATCTGTGGGCCTATTGGAGTTTACAGTAGGCCTATGTGTAGCCTAAAAACTACATTTCCAGGTGAAAAACATTTATCATGTTTTATACAATGTATTTCTATTAGGCTACATTTAAACTGTTCGGAGCCCACAGGACCCCTGTTCGTTGTTAGTGTTTTGTTATGCTTTGAAAAAAATTAAAAAATAAATAAAATCAGGGCAACACCTGTTATGTGCTTATGTACTGTGCTAAACTTTCTGTCCATAATAACATTTATATAAAAAAAACAAAAAAAAAACACCACTGGCCTCCATCAGCAGTGTATAAAGGGCAGAAATGTCGCCCCCTGCTGCTGTAAACACTCCACTCCACTTTTCCTGAAGACAGTTAACTATTTTTAATCTAGTAGCTTCATGTGATCATTTTAAGAAGTTTTTACTTGCTTCTTCAATAGCACAACACTCTATCAACAGGAGATTAATATTGGTTTATTTAATTTGTTTGTTTGTAGAGAAATCACACAATGATTAGACAAAATAGAAGACTCAACTCAGAGTAAATGACTGCGACATACATTATTTTTAAGCAAGTGTTACATATCACAACACGCAAAACGTTTTGTGGAAATATTGTATTTATAAAAGTTTTTTCCCCCCAATGACCAAAAGTGTCACCATAACACCCTCAACACACTTTTTAATATTATTCAAACCACTTCTGGCTTCCTTCAGCAGTGTATAAAGGGCATAAATGTCGCCCCCTGCTGCTGTAAACACCACACTACAGCTCTCCTATCCTCTGGAGTGATAGTGATGAGACAGAGAGGCAGGTGATATGCAGCTGAGGTCGACTGGCAGTAGCTT
>CM049406.2:4465000-4480000 GCA_026929865.2 Hyperoplus lanceolatus
TAAGCCTCTGCATACCTACAAGGATTGCCGACTCCACCTTTAAATATAAATTGGATTGTGTATAGGCTACAATTGATAATTTATACACATATTATTATTATTATTATTATTATTATTCTTATTATTATTTTTATTTTTTATTTTTTTTTATATATATTTTCTCAGACATATTTTAAATAGAACAATGTCCCCCATTTCTTTCAACAGGGAGGAGCTCCGTCACCATTCGATAGAAACTTTGGCACCAAAGTCGCTGCTAAAGCCATGCAGTGGATTACACGCACGCTCAAGGACTCCTACAAGGAAGGTACAACCAAGTTACATGAGTTTATATATGCTCCTTTTTTTGTTTTGTTTTTTAAGATATTTTTTTGGCATTTTTATGCTTTATTGATAGTGTAGAGACAGAGTTGAAATGGGGCAAAGAGGGGAGTGACATGCAGAGAACGACCGCGGGCTGGAATCGAACCCGGGTCCGCTGCTGGCCGAGGCCCATGGGCGGGACGCCCTACCAACTGAGCTAAGAGCGCCCCCTTATATATGCTCCTGTTTCCCTGGTTTCGTTAAAGCTATAGTGCGTAACTTTCTGACAGTATACAGCTCTGGAAAAAAATGAAGAGACCACTCCAAATGTTCAGTATCTCTCGTTTTTTACTCTTTAGAGGAATATGTTTAGAGTAGAATGAACATTTTGGTTTTATAATATAAACTACTGACAACATTTCTACCAAATTCACAATAAAAAATATTGTCATTTAGAGCATTTCCGTTAAGTAATGTAGAGATAAAGTTTTAAGAGAAATCCAGACTGGTCTCTTATTTTTTTGTTTTTGCTGGTTTCGTAAAAGCTGTATTAGGCCTACATGAAAAGGTTACGCACTATAGCTTTAAATATGTAGTATACAGGTGAAACTCATGTTATTAGAATATCATGGCAAATGAATTGGAATTGAGGCAATAATTAATGCAAAAGGGGCCCAAACCAAGTACTCAGTACATATGCATGATTATACTTTATACAGGATATTGCATTTTGGGGTTCTCATAAACTGTAAGCCATATTTTATTTTTATTTTTATTTGTTTTTAACTTTTATTTATACAGGTAAATCCCATTGAGACCGAAGACTCTTTTGCAAGGGAGACCTGTTCCCATTCCCACGTTACCATTCACACACACATTCATACACCGATAGCAGACTAACTATCGACATTCACACATTCACATAGTAATACAAATATATAATATATATAACAGATAAAGGCTTGAAATATATCACTTTGCATGTAGTGAGTCTATACAATATATTATTTTCATCTTTTAAGTTGAATTACTGAAATAAATGAACTTTTGCACGATATTCAAATTTTTCGAGTTTCACCTGTATGTTCGTTTGGACCTGTTATTTCTACATTTTAAAGTCTTGTACGTGTGTGTGTGTGTGTGTGTGTGTGCGCATGTGTGTGTGTGTATGTGTGTGTGTGTGTGTGTGTGTGTGTGTGTGTTCTAGGGAAAGTGTTTGCGAACAGCGAAGACACGGCCTGCCTGCTGGGAATGCGACGCCGAGCCATGGTGTTTCAGCCTGTCGCTCAGATCAGAGACGAGACTGACTTTGTGTAAGAAATACTTTCAGTTTTTAATATAATGTTGCAGAAAATGCAATTGGTTTATATTCAATACACAATAGAGAAAAAAAAAATAAGAAAAATACACAGCTATAACTAAAGGCAAGGCAAGGCAAGGCAAGGCAAGGCAAGTTTATTTATATAGCACAATTCAGACACAAGGCCACTCAAAGTGCTTTACAGGGGGCGAGATTAGAATACATAAAACACATTATAAAACATTTAATTATAATAATTAATTTATAAGAATTGATAGGTAAAAATAACTAAAAATAAATCACCTACTGAACTGTATCTAAGACAGTAGACTAGAGGCAGAATATTATGGACCTTGTTCTAAAGGGACAGCATTATGGGGACATTACACAAATTATTCTCAACAGAAGTGGTACGTCTTACATAGTATTGTTTCATTGATAAAAATGAAAAAAGGCTTTATCCAAATCTGCTCTGATCTGCCTTTGACCACTAATATGTTTTAGAGATTTTAACACTGGCCTTATTGATCATCTAGATTTTTTATTTTTTTTTAAAGACGAAAATGTATGCAGAAATAGTTTGATATTGCCAAATTAGCAAATGAACGTGTACAAATATGAATTGTTGTAATGTAAGCAATCAACAGTATATACAGAAACAGTTAAAAATGTCACCCAGTGTCTCACATTATTATGAACATCTATTATACGTTGTGCACCTTTAATAGCTAAATCCTTGTGTATTTTTCCCCTTTCAGCCATCGTACCCCTAAGAAAATGTTCACTTCTCTGCTTGCCAAAGTTACGCAGTGCACCTTTAAATAACTAAATCCTTGTGTATTTTTCCCCCTTTCAGCCACCGTATCCCCAAGGATCAGTGGTGGCTGAAGCTGCGTCCGCTCATGAAGATCTTGGCCAAATACAAGACGAGCTTCGACGTGTCCGACTCCGGGCAGCTGGAACATGTGACCCGGGTCAGACCCAAAGACAGCAGCGCCTAGGCAACCAGCTAGATTCTAGATTCTAGAACACAGAAGATAGAACCATGGCGACATTCTAGAACACCACCCCATGGCAACAGTATGAAAACCTAGCCATAGCGACGCACTGTATTGTGTAGGCTAGTGTGTAGTGGCAATTTTTTGTTGTGGTTGAAATTTCGAGTTAATGTGGACATTTTTTGTTTTCATTTCTAAAATTTAAAATAAGGGTCTATAGAATACTTTTAGTTTTTAGTTTGAAGTGTCAAGAAATCTGATTATTATTATTATTATTATTATTATTATTATTATTATTATTATTATTATTATTATTATTATTTTGCCCATCTTCCAAAATGGCCACAATCAAAATCATGACATTTTTTGAAGAAGGTGTTAATTTTTTTTTTCATATAATTGCTGGCTGTGTGGTAATAATGTGTGGTATGAAACCTAGACCATGGAAACATTCTAGAACACAGCTCTATGGCAACAGAATGAAAACTAGGCCATAGTTACCGTATCAAGCATAACAATAACAACGCACTGTATTGTGTAGTCAAGTTTATGGGCAATTTTGTTGGATAATTTTCAAGTTGATGGGGAATTCTTGTTTATACTTCTAAACAGAAGATATAAGTTATAAGGGCCTATAGAATAGTTTTAGTTGAAGAAAGAAATCAAGAAATCTGATTGTTTTTTGTTTGACCATCTTCCAAAATGGCCACAATCAAAATCATGACATTGTTGTAAGAAGGTCTTCTTTTTCAACACTATTGCTGTGCGTATGTAATATTATTTTGTATCGCTGTTTTGAGCCAGCACTGTGTGTGTAGTCTGGTAGGCTATGTCAAAAATATCAAAGATGGCTACCTATGCTTTTTTTTTTTTTTTTTTTTGCATTTTCATGCTTTTAATAATAGTTTTGAAGAGACAGAGTTGAAATGGGGCAGAGAGGGGAGTGACATGCAGAGAACGACCGCGGGCTGGAATCGCACCCGGGTTTGCTGCTGGGCCCGGCACAGGGGGGGAGGGGGGGGCGCCCTACCAACTGAGCTAAGCGCGCCCCCATGTAGCCTATGCTTTTAAAAAAAATAAAGTTTTAAGTTTAGTCCTGTTTTTTGACACTAGAACCAAAAGTATTCTCTGGACTCTTACATTAATTTTAGGAGTGAAGACTACATCTTTCACATCAATCTGAAAATGACAGCGAGAACAGCTTCACAAATCAGTGACAGCTACTCACTCAATGACCGATAAACGATATTAAAAAATGTATTGACTGAGAATTAATCGATTAGTAGATCTTTAGGATAGTAGGTAATTTAAAAAAGTTATATTAAAGTTACAGGATAAAGCCATGGCACTTTTCAGAAAGGATCCTCTCTGTATTAACTAACTACTGATGAAACCTAGACACTGAAATCAAAATTAAAATTGAGGGTGAGTGATTTGGGATCGAGTTATTTACGTAGCCGACGTATTTTCTAGATTCCCATTCAAAGTGATCATAGATTTAAAGGTGCAGTGTGTAATATGACATCATCAAGAACGTTCTACAAAGTTCTAGAATGCAACGCTCCCTGGGTAACCCCAACCCTTTAGAATAATAACAGAAGCTACAGTGGCCTTCAAGGACAAGAACAATTCTAAATTTTAAACAATGCACCTGATGACATTCCAACTACGACACTTACAAGATGGCGGCACTAGGCCTTGGTCCAAAATATGCAGAAATATGGACATATATGAGACCCTTTCTAAGGGAAAAAAAAATAATTCAAAAATTTGTTTTCAGCTAGTATGCACTAAATTAAATGTACTTGTGGATATTATAATTACTTTCTACAAAATCTGCTTGGAAATAAAACCCAAAATTCTACATACTGCACCTTTAAGCGTATACATCCTAAGCACTCCTTACTTTGTAGCCTACCGTATGTATTTCAGTTTTGGTCGTGAAAATGTAGCAATATCGAAATTATTTTTGACGCTACCTAGCCTAGCTTAACATCAGTGTTGCGTGAACACAGCTAGCTAACGTAGCCAATGCATTTCAAGTCTGAGCTTTCGTCGTCATTGTATGTCCTTTTATTATTTTCTACAGCACCTTGTTCTCCTATTATAAATGTAAATCCTTTAACGCTGCTTTTAAATAATTAATATATGCCTGTTCACACGTTGAAAGACGTCTACCAACTTGATTTGTAAAAGGGTTCAGTAAGCCGAGCCATATGTGTGTGTGGTTGTGTTTGACCTTTCACCTGCTAACTGTGTGTGTGTGTGTGTGACGTACAAACCTGCTAACTGTGTGTGTGTGTGTGTGTGACTCCTATCAACCTGCTAACTGTGTGTATGTGTGTGACTCCAATCAACCTGCTGTGTGTGTGTGTGTGTTTGACCTTCCACCTGCTAACTGTGTGTATGAGTGTGTGTGTGTGTGTGTGTGTGAGACCTATCAACCTGCTAACTGTGCGTGTGTGTGTGTTTGACCTTCCACCTGCTAACTGTGTGAATGAGTGTGTGTGTTTGTGTGTGTGAGACCTATCAACCTGCTGTGTGTGTGTGTGTGTGTGTGAGACCTATCAACCTGCTAACTGTGTGTGTGTGTGTGTGTTGTGGTGTTGCCTTCTCCGTTTGTATCCGCCCCAGGCTTTGTGTGTGTGTGTGTGTGTGTGTGTGTGGCCTCTCTCCAGTTGTTTGTGAGTCCTGCCTTTGCTGTAGTGTGAAACGCAACATCAACTTTAATGTACTGACAGCGCACTGCCACAGAGTAATAAAGCATCTGTTGTGTGGAAAGATATCGATGTGTTTGTCTGTGAGATATATTTTTCGTCAAGAAAAAAAAAGACATGGGCTGTGTTCGGAAAGCCATACTAACGTCCTACTCATACTCATTGTGAGTATGTGACAGTTAGGTGTGCGAGTTTGGGTATGCGAGAAATTCCCGGATGAGTACTAAGATTTTGGGTAAGGATCGATTGGATACTTTTCATACTCAACCGCCCCACAATGCATTGCGTCTTTTCAAACGACAAGGAAGGTTTTTTTTTTATTCTTTATTTACAATTCTGCATTTCCTGCACAACACAGGACTGTACATAAAAATCTAGGTTGCGTTCCGAATCGCATACTTTCTACTATATAGTATGTAGAAAAAAGATTTAGGATGTCCCGATTCTTATGGCCAGATTTAGGATGGTTAGAAGTACCCGGATGTCCTACTTCATGCGGCCAAGATTGTTGAAAAGTGCATCCTATTTGGGCGATTCTGACCCACAATCCAGTGCGCACGTGAAGTGACATAACATCGACGAAGCCTCCATATGAAAACAAACAGGGATGCGACGGATATAAAAGCAAGAGGCAAGATCAAGGCGCAATGTTATGATGAAATAAGAGAGAAAAGTATGTCCCAATAGTATGCCTACTGCATCCTAACTAGATTATTTTTATTGTCGGATGTAGTATGTAGAATAGAAAAAAGAAAGAGTATGCGATTCGGAACGCAACCCTAGTTCTATATCTAACCTGTGGAGGGCGGCAATACGCTAAACAGCGTCTAAACGGCCGGAATCTTATAAGAAGAAGAAGAAATTCTTTATTGCTTGAGTATACGTCTTCAACTGAAAAAGTTGACGCACCTCGCATACACAATCGATCTTTGAGTAGACAGTATGTAGTATATAGAGGTTGAGTATGCAGGACGCTAGCAGGGCTTTCCGAACACAGCCTCAAGTTTAAAAGGTACAGTGTGTACTATAAGAGTATTATACCCCCTCACTTTTTTAATTACAAAAATAATCCAAGCTGATGGACATTTAAAGATTGTAGTGGGTAAAAAAAAATACTGCATTCAATCTAATATGAACGTTTGTAGGAGAATGGTGATCAAGTTACTGACGATAACTAAGTAATTAAGTTGATTTTACATTGAAGAGTGTTCAGTATTAGCCTGGCACCGCCCGCCCGCCTACCTACTTCCGCTCAATTTTCATTTCCCTTCAGTAGTCAGTCTGGGTGTGCGGTATATTCTTAGGTTTTCAACGGACAGATTTCTGCCGGTCCAATCAGCGAACAGAGGGAGTGGCTCAGAAGCCGGCGCATGACATGGTTGGTTGGCAGATCCAGAGTGGCACTGGGCAGATCCAATAGTTTTAAACTTCAACAGACACCCGCCTTCAAGTGAGTAAACGTTTGTCAATTGAGCGATTCCAGACCTTCTGTACAAAATGAAATGAAGTACGATGGTCTGGTAGGATCAGGCTAAATGAAGTACGATGGTCTAGAAGGATCAGGCTAAATGAAGTACGATGGTCTGGTAGGATCAGGCTAAATGAAGTACGATGGTCTGGTAGGACCAGGCTAAATGAAGTACGATGGTCTGGAAGGACCAGGCTAAATGAAGTACGATGGTCTGGAAGGACCAGGCTAAATGAAGTACGATGGTCTGGTAGGACCAGGCTAAATGAAGTACGATGGTCTGGTAGGATCAGGCTAAATGAAGTATGATGGTCTGGTAGCACCAGGCTAAATGAAGTACGATGGTCTGGTAGGACCAGGCTAAATGAAGTACGATGGTCTGGTAGGACCAGGCTAAATGAAGTACGATCGATGGTCTGGTAGGACCAGGCTAGTTCAGTATGTCCAGAACCAAATAATGTGTATATGTAATTTCACTAAAGTCACACTCACAAGATCAACCCCACCATCACAAAATAATCTATACCAAATAAATAAAGACTTGACTCAGATTTTGTATTCCAATATAATGTAATAATCACATTTTAATAATAAATATGTACATAACGGAAAATGGAGAAAGAAAAAAAAAGTAACTTCAAGCACTAATCAGTCAGCTTGCCTCCTCTTAAGTTCTTCGAATATTTTCGGGATTTTGAGAACATAATGTGTTTTGCCACTGTGTTACATCGGAGGTCTACTGAAGAAGATATTAGGGCCAGCCATAAGGAAAAAAATGATCCCTGCGTTCCAAATCACATACTCTTTCTTTTGACTTCACTACATACTAAAGTACAGAAGAGTTTTAGGGCCACAGACAGGAGAGAAAAAAAAATCAGATAAGGAAGATTTTCTATTCATTATGTAGAGAAATGTCAAGAATAAAGATGAATACTCCAAAATGCTATTGGAGTTAGTGGGGGAATTTATGTAATTTCAGCATACTACAATTGACATGCATGTATTGGGGACATCCTAAATCTTTTTCTGGCGTACTAAATAGTAGGTGAAGTATGGGGATTGGAACGCAGGGGAAAATTCTTTATTCTCAGAATTCTGACTTTAAATTCAGAACTACTGAGAATAAAGTCAGAAGTCAATTTTTTTTTCTTATGTTTGGCCCTAATCCTCTTCCGTAGAAGTCCAGTTCAGTTTTCATTGATACACTATTGAACTATTTAATTATCCATGAAGGGTCTTTCTTAATGGTTTCGTTCTCTGGGCCCAGAATAGCAACGCCACACGTCTGCTGACCCACACTGAGGTATCTGCAGGAGGAAAGACCAACAACATTTATTTATTGCTTTAATTATAATCAAAACACACTTTTTTTTAATGATGATTTTGAACTTGTACATGCTGAAATGTTATTCTCTCTCTATGTTGGTTGTTAAAAAGGTGGAGTCAGTGATTCTTGCTCATCACCCGCTGTTGGTATATAGTGTGTGCACTAAAAGGAAATTCACAGCCTAGGCTCTGTAAACGGCCATGTTTCCAGCTACTGTGCCCCCCTTTGCTTACATGCCCGTTTACAGAGCCTAGGCTGTGTATTAACACCTGATATTTTTTCAGCGCACACCTGATACAGACAGGTAGCGGATCATGAGGAGATATTCACTGATTTTGACAAAGTGATTTTAACAACAAGCGTTCTCCAGAATCACTGACTCTACCTTAAGTATTACAGTTAAGTAAATATTCTCACAGACACACACGCACCACACACACACACACACACACACACACACACACACACACACACACACACACACACACACACACACACACACACACACACACACACACACACACACACACACACACACACACACACACACACACACACACACACACACACACACACACACACACACACACACACACACACACACACACACACACACACACAGGAATCAGCATAGAAAGACTATAGATATTTTACCGTTCGGCGACGTCCAGCAGACTTCTGTGTGTGACGGCGAACAGTCTTTCTCTGTGATTCTGTTTCATCTCGTCTGTCACTCCACTGAGGAAGCGTCCCATTCCTACAACACACACACACACACACACACACACACACACACACACACACACACACACACACACACACACACACACACACACACACACACAAGGCTTTAAAAAGGTACAGTGTGTAATATTAGAGTATTTAGCGTCACTAGTGGTGAGATTCTAGCTGTCAACGCTCCCTTGCTAACCCCCTTCCTTTTGGAGAATTTATTAATGTGACCGATAAAAACTTAACTTGTGAATATTATGCATCATGATAGGACACAGTTGGAGCCTCACCAAAAAAATAGGGTCAAAATAAAATTTAAATAAATGGATATTCAAGCCATTTTATATAAAACATTTTCATTTCATTTTCATCTAACTTTTATTTATCCTCGAGAGACCAATTGAGGGGTGACCCTCATTTTCAATGACGTCGAGTCAAAACAAATTCAAAACAACAATACAAACAAAACATTCAATGCAAATACATCAAATACACAACAAGTGAAGAGAAGAACGATTGAAACATTTACAGAGTGGTGAAGAGTGGCAGCAACCAAAAGGCATAAAGTACAATATAGTCTAATTAAAACAGTTACAAGTAGAGTTTGGCAGATCCAAGATAGTCTGTTTAAATTGGCCAAAGGATATGAAGGTATTTAGTTTAATTTGTTGCTGTAAGTTGTTCCAGGAGTCAGGGGCACTGAAGCTAAAAGCTGTCTGTCCCAGCTCAGACCGGGCTTGTGCTCAGAAAACACAAATGTAAAGGAATTATACTCAAATTCAACCATCCTTGTGAATATTAAATTACATTTCTACCAAGAATGTTCTGAAAAATGTCAACAAATTCTGCACACTGCACCTTTAAAGTCATAATAAAGAATTAAAAAAAATTATATTCAAGCAAGTATACACTAATTAAAACACGTCTATGAATGCTATCTATCATTTTTCTTAAAGATTATATTTGGGCATTTTCAAGCTTTATTAGATAGTACAGAGTTGAAATGGGGAGACAGAGAGAGAGAGGGAGAGGGGGGATGACCTGCAGTAAAGGTCCACGGGTCGGATTTGAACCTGCAACCACTGCAACGAAGGCCGGAGCCAATATGGTACGCGCTCTATCCACTACACCACCAGAGCGCCCCATTAAATGCTACAGATCATTATGCTTCACTCACCCTTGTTTGAGGGACCGACCGGTGAGTCCACAGCAGAGAAGACAGAAAGCTTTGCTTCATCGATGTCCTGCTGGGTGAAGTGTCCCGCCTTGGCCCAGTCCACTCCTCTACGAAACGCTGAGAGGGTCTGCAGGGAGTTAGGGTCCCTAAGGGGGGGGGGATAGGAAGTCAATATACTGTTGAGATTTTAAGGTCATATTTTATTTATTTTTTCTAATATTTTCTGTTGATTATTCTTTCTGTTAATCAATAAGTTGTGTGGTGATACGATCTAAGGAAATGTAATCAAATAAATAAAAAAAAAGTCATAATTTGGTCGGGGGAGGGCGGGGGAGAGATATGAAGTCAATATACTGCGAATAAATGGTTACGGCTTTGTTGTTTTATTCTCTGCTGATTATGCTGAAATGCTGAGTTTTTGAATGTCAAATTCCAAATATGGTCAGTTGACAAACAGAGGATTAAGGAACCAGAGAGCTTGGGCATTTATCTCTAAAATGAGTTAACCTTAAAATGTTTAATACAAGTAATTTTCATCACCGTGTACACTGAAGCAAACACTACAGGAGGTGTTTCCAGCTTTTACTTTTCAAAGTTTTTCTGAAGGAAGACTTTCCCTCTAAAATGCAAATGTAGATGTGGAATATGAAACTGTAACCAGCAAATGCTACAATACAAATTTGAATGTTTCACTTAAAGTATAATGAGAAATATTGCATATTATACCATAGTCTGTGTGAATACTCTATTCTGATTGGCTGGAGAACATTCCATAGGTGTGGATTAACCCCTGATGTATGGACACCTAGATGGAACTGTTTACATTCTGTCCAATTTAATGCGTCGCCGGCTCGCCGCTGATGAAACTGTGTTGATAAGGGATTTATAAAGCCTAAAATATCCTGCCGTGCAATCGCCTCTGGACACCACAGGATGGCGCTCATAACACAAGAGCTGTAGTAACTTTTTGCAACGTGCTTTACATCGCTGTTGTAAACTGTGTCCGCTGCTGAACTGTATGAGTAGAAGGTGAAGAGGCCTCCTCCTGCGCAATAATACTGTGATTTAATGGTCATTTAACCCATTGATGACGGCTGCTGCGCGATGCCACATTGGCTCTCCTGCCTGATGCAGCATCGCGCAGCATTATTACTTTATCTAATTTTCATGGCATTCCCAGCATAGAATGCACTGTCATTGGTTCAAATACACATGAGGTGGTTTTTGTTGATTTTTTTAAGACCACGTGACCACCCAAAAGTTATGTGGTTTGCCGAAAATCACGTCAATCAAAAAAAAAAAAAAAAAAAGAATAAAACAAAATAATAAAAAAAATACGCCGGCTATGTCGGCGACAGAACAGTTAGTGGCGTTTGATGCGCAAAATCAAGGTCTACTATAGACTACTGACGAAAATCACACAACACATTGCATCTATTTATTAACAATATTTAATAATTTTCTAATTCATCTAATTTTGACGATTTTTAGAAATATTTGTTGGTGTGTAAGCGCTAAGGGAGCATGTTTAAATAAAACCTGTGAACCTTAACTTTTAAATGTATTTTATTTCATGTTTCTATGTGCTACACAGGCTTAGATGTTAAGGTTTTGGTAGACTTGACAATTCGTACTATTTTTTCAGAAAACCCTCAGGCATTAAGGACATGCATCCTAGATTGCCATAGTCATCAATGGGTTAAAAGAAAAAAAATTATGTTCTTTGATCATATTTTTTGCTGTTAATCGGTAGTTGTGTGGTGATCACATTTCAGAAAATGATAAAATAAAATAAAAATACATTTAAAAACAAATCCATATTAATGTGTAATATAAAATGTAAATGGCATTTAAAACTGTAATCAGCAAATGCTACAACACACATTCTTGATAACTAATTATTATTTTTTTGCAACATGGATTACATTGCTGTTTGAAACTGTGACTGCAAAAAAAAAAAGAAAACAAAAAAGAAACTGTCCCTGCGTTCCAATCCCCATACTTCCCTACTATTTAGTACGCCAGAAAAAGATTTAGGATGTCCCAATACATGCACGTCAATTGTAGTATGCTGAAAATACATTAATGCCCCCACTAACTCCAATAGCATTTTGCAGTATTCGTCTTTATTTTGACATTTCTCGAAATAATGAAAAAAAATCTTCCTTATCTGATTT
The DNA here is from genome assembly GCA_026929865.2 of Hyperoplus lanceolatus. NCBI lineage: Eukaryota > Metazoa > Chordata > Actinopteri > Uranoscopiformes > Ammodytidae > Hyperoplus > Hyperoplus lanceolatus. Next base: position 4,477,200 of record CM049406.2, read on the forward strand.
TTTTTCTCTCTCCTGTCTGTGGCCCTAAAACTCCTCTGTACTTTAGTATGTAGTGTAGTAAAAAAGAAAGAGTATGTGATTTGGAACGCAGGGAATGTCGGCTGCCCTTATAATAAGATGTAATCGATATGACTGTATTCTTTAGATAATATTTTTTTACCTGTATGAGTAGAATGTGAAGACTCCACCTCCTGCCCGAGCCCCTCCCCCATACGCTCCTCCCTTCTCTCTGATCTCTCCGTGGAGAAACTTAGCCGACATCATCCGCGCCAAGATACACAAACTGAGAGAGAGAGAGAGAGAGAGAGAGAGAGAGAGAGAGAGAGAGAGAGAGAGAGAGAGAGAGAGAGAGAGAGAGAGAGAGAGGGAGAGAGAGGGATAGGGAGAGAGAGAGGGAGAGAGAGAGAGAGAGAGACATAGAGAGAGAGGGAGAGAGAGAGGGAGGGAGAGAGAGAAAGACATAGAGAGAGATAGAGAGAGAGAGAAAGATGTAGGGAGAGATGAGATGGAGAGAGAAGAGAGAGGGAGAGAGAGAGAAAGACATAGAGAGAGATAGAGAGAGAGACAGAGAGAGAGAGAGAAAGAGGGAGAGAGAGAGACACAGAGAGACATGGTTAACATACTTAAGATATGGCTGGGATTAGTTCAAACTATTATAGGGAAAAAAAGTCTATAGTGAAGTATAAATAATAAGCTGAGAGGAGAGAGACCGTTGAGAGAAATGGTTTTTTCATTTAATTGTATTTATTTACGGCTCTTGAAGCACAACACATTCAAATAATAACAGGACAAAACAATCGCGTACGGCATGGACAAAACAAAAACACTACTTGGAAGGACATTTTTTAACAGAAAGGCTCCTGAATACTCAATATATAGGCTCCTGAATACTCAATATATAGGCTCCTGAATACTCAATATATAGGCTCCTGAATACTCAATATATAGGCTCCTGAATACTCAATATATAGGCTCCTGAATACTCAATATATAGGCTCCTGAATACTCAATATATAGGCTCCTGAATACTCAATATATAGGCTCCTGAATACTCAATATATAGGCTCCTGAATACTCAATATATAGGCTCCTGAATACTCAATATATAGGCTCCTGAATACTCAATATATAGGCTCCTGAATACTCAATATATAGGCTCCTGAATACTCAATATATAGGCTCCTGAATACTCAATATATAGGCTCCTGAATACTCAATATATAGGCTCCTGAATACTCAATATATAGGCTCCTGAATACTCAATATATAGGCTCCTGAATACTCAATATATAGGCTCCTGAATACTCAATATATAGGCTCCTGAATACTCAATATATAGGCTCCTGAATACTCAATATATAGGCTCCTGAATACTCAATATATAGGCTCCTGAATACTCAATATATAGGCTCCTGAATACTCAATATATAGGCTCCTGAATACTCAATATATAGGCTCCTGAATACTCAATATATAGGCTCCTGAATACTCAATATATAGCTCCTAATATATATAGTCCTGAATTAGCCTGAATACTCAATATATAGGCTCCTGAATACTCAATATATAGGCTCCTGAATACTCAATATATAGGCTCCTGAATACTCAATATATAGGCTCCTGAATACTCAATATATAGGCTCCTGAATACTCAATATATAGGCTCCTGAATACTCAATATATAGGCTCCTGAATACTCAATATATAGGCTCCTGAATACTCAATATATAGGCTCCTGAATACTCAATATATAGGCTCCTGAATACTCAATATATAGGCTCCTGAATACTCAATATATAGGCTCCTGAATACTCAATATATAGGCTCCTGAATACTCAATATATAGGCTCCTGAATACTCAATATATAGGCTCCTGAATACTCAATATATAGGCTCCTGAATACTCAATATATAGGCTCCTGAATACTCAATATATAGGCTCCTGAATACTCAATATATAGGCTCCTGAATACTCAATATATAGGCTCCTGAATACTCAATATATAGGCTCCTGAATACTCAATATATAGGCTCCTGAATACTCAATATATAGGCTCCTGAATACTCAATATATAGGCTCCTGAATACTCAATATATAGGCTCCTGAATACTCAATATATAGGCTCCTGAATACTCAATATATAGGCTCCTGAATACTCAATATATAGGCTCCTGAATACTCAATATATAGGCTCCTGAATACTCAATATATAGGCTCCTGAATACTCAATATATAGGCTCCTGAATACTCAATATATAGGCTCCTGAATACTCAATATATAGGCTCCTGAATACTCAATATATAGGCTCCTGAATACTCAATATATAGGCTCCTGAATACTCAATATATAGGCTCCTGAATACTCAATATATAGGCTCCTGAATACTCAATATATAGGCTCCTGAATACTCAATATATAGGCTCCTGAATACTCAATATATAGGCTCCTGAATACTCAATATATAGGCTCCTGAATACTCAATATATAGGCTCCTGAATACTCAATATATAGGCTCCTGAATACTCAATATATAGGCTCCTGAATACTCAATATATAGGCTCCTGAATACTCAATATATAGGCTCCTGAATACTCAATATATAGGCTCCTGAATACTCAATATATAGGCTCCTGAATACTCAATATATAGGTTTCTGAATACTCAATATATAGGCTCCTGAATACTCAATATATAGGCTCCTGAATACTCAATATATAGGCTCCTGAATACTCAATATATAGGCTCCTGAATACTCAATATATAGGCTCCTGAATACTCAATATATAGGCTCCTGAATAC
>CM049406.2:4485000-4495000 GCA_026929865.2 Hyperoplus lanceolatus
ACTGATGGTCTCGTTTGCTGTAACATGTAATTCATGATCATCAGAGGAAAAATGAGACTGTTTCAGAAATAATTAAAAGTTCCTCATAGCGACTTTAATAGACGACAATAATGGATAATTGTGAACAGTATAAAGCACGATGGCCACTGTTTATGTATGTACTTTGTGTATTCTACCCTACCTGTTCCATGCCTCCGAAGGTCTCCTGCAGGTCCCCGGCGGGCGTGAGGTGTCGGGCGGCGCGGGTCATGGCGTACATGTGACCGGAGTAAGAGATCCCATTGGATAACTCCTGAGCCGATGACATCACCAGCACTCTGAGTCGCTCCACATCGTCAAAGTGAGGGCTGGGGGGTCGGGGTGGGGGGGGGTTATTAGTTTAAAGTTTAATGTCACAATTGACCATTTTAGCACCAGTTAAAACTCTCAAACAGTACTAGCATTTTCTTTATTTGTTTTAAATAACTTTATTGTATTAGTATTCAAGGCATTTTAAATTGCAGCCATTTTTACAGTTTTTTTTTTTTCTCAGGCCGCTTATCCTGATATGGTTGTATCTCTGTCTTTTGAGTAATCTGAATGTTATTTAAATATATTTAAGAGTCTTCTAAAATAATAAAAGTATCAGCTTGTGTGACTGTCTTTACTCTGTCTGTACCTCTCTTTGTTGCCGTTGTTTTAACTTTGCATTTATTTGTTTAACTCGATGTCATTACAAACGAGGGTCACCCCATCAATGTTCTCTCAATATCAGACAAAGATGCTCCACATCATCACAGTGAGGGCTGCAGGGGAGGGGGGGGGTAGAGGTTTGAATAGTTTCATGACACAGTTTAAAGGGACACTGTGTAACATTTGAAGTAATTCATTAGCTAAAATCAATATCCTCATTCATAAATATGTCCTCATTGGTGTAAAATCACCTCTGCCAATAATCTGTATTATCCTCCTGAGCGGAGAATTACAAATATTAATATTACATTTTCTACATTGAGCAGGCAGGTCTTATGGAGGCATCCATGTTTTTGGAATGTCATCAGGTGCATTGTTTAGAATTTAGAATTGTTCTTGTCCTTGAAGGCCACTGTAGCTTCTGATATTATTCCAAAGGGGTGGGGTTACCCAGGGAGCGTTGCATTCTAGAACTTTCTTGATGATGTCATATTACACACTGCCCCTTTAACATTTTAGCATCAATGAAATCTGCCTAATAGCACCGGTACTTCCAATTGTTTTGAATAACACTGTGTGACCATTTATGTCAATTTTAAAAGTTTTTAGTGTTTTTTTTTTTGTAATCAATTCATCGATTCTTATATGGTTATACCAAACACTAATTTCAATTGCTGTAAATAATATAAAAATAATATTGTATTACTAATCACATAATAGTTTGACTCTATGTCATTGGAAATGAGGGTCACCCCTCAATGGAAGAATTAATTTTAAATTATTATCATTTTTTTTCTTCACAAAACACACACACATTTGCACCATCACACAGTTACTGACACAGTTTGCTATTGTTTAGCATCGATGAAACCTGCCAAACAATACTTGTAATTGTTGTAAATAACTATGTTCTATCACTAGTTATTAAAGAGTTTTTTGGCTGTGGGGAAGAGGTTTGTTTAGCTCAATGCCACAGTTTACTATTGTTTAGCGTCAATGAAACCTGATAGTACTTTCAATTGTTGTAGATAATATATAAATAATACAATTAAAATTAAAATTATTTTGACTCTGTCATTGGAAATGAGGGTCACCCCCCCTCACCCAATGATCTATCTAGTATAAATAAAGGTTGAAAGAATTAATTAATTAATTAATATCAATTTGCAAGTTATTTAAAAAAAACAATTGTCAGTTGTTATATTAATTCAATAATGCTCATTTGGGTCAAAGGAAACATATAACCATCACCCCCCCAATGACCTCTTGAGTTTAAATATAGGTTGAATTAATTAATTAATTAATTAATTAATTAATTAATTAATTTTAATTTGCAATTTCCCTCATTTTTTGTTGGTCCAATCGTTTTTATCAATCAATTCACTTATCATGATATGGTTCTAGGGCAGTGTGTGGTAGAACCAACCTGTTGAATATGTCGCTCCAGAGTTGGAACATGTGCGGGAGGTTTCTCTCCAGGCAGGACGAGGACAGGAGGACGCCCTGAAACACACAACATTAAATCAACTGGTGTTTGAGTGCATGGTATTAATGCAACATATTTCATGTTCTGTGCATTTTTTTTCCCGGTTTTTTGTGATAAGGGAGAAATGGTTAATACGAAATGGCAATCAATCAATGTGTGTTTTACAGGCATGTCTGGGATAAAACTGTCAAAAAATAATTTAATAAAAAAAAAAAAAAGTGATCACATTTTTTTTATGTATTATTTGGTCTTTTGATTTTAGAACAGATCTGGTTGGAAAAATACAGGAAATATTGGATTGTTAAAAGTGTTTTGCTAAGCTAAGCCTGATGTGACAGTATACACAGTATGTTTTATTTCCCTTTATTACATGGCACTTTGAGAATCCTATGTAAATCACAACATTCTACAGGTCTGTTATAAGGGTATAATGACCGTTGCTAAGGACCTACGTCATAGTTTTGATGGATAGACGTCCACAAACAGGGCTACTACTCGTTCAGAAAATAAAGGAATATTTTTTCAACATGACTTTGCATGTATCAGGAGAGCAGGGAACACAGGAGTCATGGTTAATGTCCGACAGGACTCCAGTCAACACGACGTGAGTAGCCTACGTTTGGCCGCATATTGACAGTTAGCCTATAGCTACAGTAACTTCAGGCTGCAGCCCGCAATGTAAATGTTCCACAGTCATTTTCTCCGTGAATTGTGTTATTTATGTTGGGGGATAATGCTTTGTTAGCTAGATGAACCTGCTTCAGCTTGTCGGTCTTTATTTCTAGCAAGTGACCCGTTCGCTATACTTTATCCCTTACTTAAATCAGCCAGTCACCTTACCTGTTCGTACATGTCCAGCTGTGTGGAGTCTTGAATGACCTGAGAGGAGACAGACATTCCTCCTGTTCTCAACTCCTTCTGCTGAGACTGCTGACGGTAGTCCAGGTCACCACAGCCCAGTCTGACACAGACAGACAGACAGACAGACAGACAGACAGACAGACAGACAGACAGACAGACAGACAGCAGACACCCACAAAAACAACAGAGAGACAACAACAACAACAACACACAACAACAACAACAACACACAACAACAACACCAGACAGAGAGACAGAGAGACAGAGAGACAGACACTTTGTTATAATCTGATCCAATAATACTCAATGCATTGTTGTAAAATAATGTCTTTATTTCTCCTGCGCAAGGTTTAATTTAGTGTTTTATTTATCCTTTTGCAAGTTTGTTTTTAAATGCTCTTCTTTATTTATTTCAATCTGGGTCATGTTATGATATCTAATATGCAGACATATGAACGCACTTGATGTTGATGACGTTACAGAACAATGGTACATATAGCCGTGGATAGATAGATAGATAGATAGATAGATAGATAGATAGACAGACAGACAGACAGACAGACAGACAGACAGACAGACATACAGACAGACAGACAGACAGACAGACGGACGGACAGACAGATTAACTCACTTGGTGATGACGTTGCAGAACAGAGGTACATATAGCCGTAGCTCCTCTGGCAGAGTGTTCAGGCTGCACATGGCCCTGAAGTAAACCAGCCCGTTGGTCGGCTGCTCACACAGCTGCACCGGGACGCCCGCTGGAGGGGGCAGGGACAAGAATTTATTTTTTATTTTTACTAATTTGATTTATTATATGAAAGATTGAGTAGTACAGATAAACTTGTTGTATGTACATCATATATGTTTTTAATGTTTTCCACATGCCACAATTTCTGTGTAAACACATATGAACTTTCTTTTAAGATTCAAGATGGGCGGCAGTGGTGAAGTGGGTAGGGAGTTCGCCTCTGGTGTGCAGGGTCGGAGGTTCGATCCCCCGTCTCTCCGCCACATGTCGAAGTGTCCCTGGGCAAGACACTGAACCCCGAATTTCTCCCGATAGTTAGCTTAGCACCCTAGTGCTAAGCCTACCCTGCTTGGTAGCTGCTGCTATCGGTGTATGAATGTGTGTGTGACTGGGTGAATGTGTACAAAAAACAATGTAAAGCGCTTTGAGTCTGTGATAAACGGAGATATAGCGCTATACAAGTCCATTTACCAAGATTTACTTCATTGTCATTTCAGAGCTGACCTTGCATACAACAATTAAACTAAATGCCTTTTCTCACCAGCACCAACTGTGTTAAAAAAAGTCAGTTATTAATAAATGATGAACATTGAACTGTAAACTAGTGGCCAGTGCCCTGTACATGTTGTTTACGTGCCAGGTTACAGATCATAGGCTGTGTATTAACACTGATTTTGTTCTCATTCATTTTTGGGGGTGGGGAGATATCCAATGATTTTGACAACAAGCATTATGCAGAAACTACTCTATCTTTAAGAGTTCAAACACACACTTTTACCAAACTGTAACATTCAAAATGTCAAGATTCAAGATTTACTTTATTAATTTCAGACTTGCATACAACAATGAAAAGAAATAGGCAGTGATAAATGAATAATTAATAATAAAAGTGTGCAGTGCTGTGTACCTGCGTTGCTGAGTGTAACATCGGTGGCTGGGATGGAGGGCTGGATGTCGGACACTTTGAGAGCCGGGAGACAGGAGGCGTCCTGGGGCTTACTCTGAGCATCGAGCAGCTCCAGACCTGGAAGCAAGGAGAGGAAAAACAACACTGTTAGTGCCTCACAATGGAATCATTTCTAGGTTCAATTAATCAATCAATCAATCAATAAATACATAAATCACCTTTATTTTCACTGGAAAGAAACTGAACTTTCCTGCATTTACAGTGATGAGGAGCATACACAATAAACGCAATTACAAGGATAACATATAATGAGCAGAGGAAACAGACACTTTGTGGCTCAAATGCCCAAGGACTACTACACCAAGTCATAGTTTCATCCCTACCAAGCATCAAAACAATAAATTAAAATAAAATTAAAAAATATGCTGTATCTGTTGTTTCATTGTCTCAACAGTGACATTGTTAACTGGCCTTCTTGCTAACAGAAAGATGGATTTCCCAAATGGAGCAGTGAACACACACCCTGGATTCCAAATCTCATACTTTTTAATCTTTACTACACTACATACTAAAGTACAGAAGAATTTTAGTCTTTTTACTACACTACATACTAAAGTACAGAAGAGTTTTAGTCTTTTTACTACACTACATACTAAAGTACAGAAGAGTTTTAGGGCCACAGGAGAGAGAATAAAAATCAGATAAGGAAGTTTTTTTTTTTTTTCAAGACAAATACTTCAAAATGCTATTGCAATTAGTGGGGCATTCATGTATTTTTAGCATACTACAATTGACGTGCATGTATTGGGAACATCCTAAATCTGTTTCTGGCGTACTAAATAGTAGGGAAGTATGGAGATTGGAATGCAGACAGAGGTTGCGTTCCAAATCGCATACTCTTTCTTTTTTCTATTCTACATACTACATCTGACCATAAAAATAATCTAGTTAGGATGCAGTAGGCATACTATTGGGACATACTTTACTCTCTTATTTCATCATAACATTTCGCCTTGATCTTGCCTCTTGCTTTTACATCCGTCGCATCCCTGTTTGTTTTCATATGGAGGCTTCGTCGATGTGACGTCACTTCACGTGCGCACTGGATTGTGGGTCAGAATCGCCCAAATAGGATGCAGTCTCCAACACTAACAATCTTGGCCGGATGAAGTAGGACATCCGGGTACTTCTAACCATCCTAAATCTGGCCACAAGAATCGGGACATCCTAAATCTTTTTTCTACATACTATATAGTAGGGAAGTATGGGGATTGGAACGCAGACACAGTCACCTTTCTCGTAGATGTATTTCTTGTCCGTGTCCGTCAGAGCCTGGATCTTCCGCTGTAGCTTCTGCTCCTCGGCCAGCGTCTGCTTCTCTATGTACGATTCATCTGGAGCCATGGACAGGGTCAGTCTGTGGCTGTTCTCCTACAAGGGGGGTTCAAAGACACACAGGAACGTAGGAATTAGCGTTTTAAAAAGGTGGAGACAGAGATTCTGGAATACTGCTTGTTGTCCAAATCAGTGAATATCTCCTCACAGTCCACGATGTGTCAGTACTGTGTGTGTGCTGGAAAAAAAAAGTATGATACCTAAATGTCGACCTTTTGGAAAGTATTTTTATTCTAGGTTTGTTTTAACCCTCACACTTATTCTATGAATCTAGAATATATATGACGGTTTCACTTTTCTAAATAAATTACAGAAAAAACAAATTCAATCGATCAATTTTCATTGATATTCAAATGTTCTGATACACCTGTAACTGTTTAGAATATTTATTTTTAAATTCACCTTGAAGTTGTGTCTGACGGACACAGACAGACAGACAGACAGACAGACACACACACACACACAATATCTGGTTCAGGTTGATAGATAGATAGACATATAGATAGATAGATAGATAGATAGATAGATAGATAGACAGACAGACAGACAGACAGACAGACAGACAGACAGACAGACAGACAGACAGACATTATACTCGGTTCACCTTGAAGCATCTTCTGACGGTGTCCTGGAGGAAGAGAGGGTTTTCCTTCAGCGTCTGTCTGAACTTTGAGACGCTCTGGTTGATCTGAAGAAGCTCCACGGGGTCTCCATCATGGTTCCATGAGGACGCTATGTACTGGAGAGCAGACAGACAGACAGACAAACAGACAGACAGACAGACAGACAGACAGACAGACAGACACATGACATATGTTTACTTGTTTGAACCCCACCGGTTAAAAACACCAATGCAAACGGAAATGATGTACATGTTGTGTTCATTTATATACAGAGCGGGTAAATGGAATCAGATCACAAGCAAACCGAAGACGCATATGTGTACTGCCAGGTGTGAACACACGGACTGAAAGCTGTCCAGTTGTGATTGGATTACTGAAACCAAATTGTAATCCCAGGGCGAAACAGGGTCATGGTTTTTCTCCGCCAGATTTTTACCGGTCCAATCAGCGAACAGAGGGAGTGGCTGAGAACAATGGCTTTGAGGTTGTGCGCCAGTTTCAGTTGTAGTCAGAAGCCGGCGCATGACAAACGTCAAGACCAAACGTTATGCGATTGGTTGGTAGATCCAGAGTGGCACTGGGCAGATCCAGTAGTTTTAAACTTCAACAGACACACCGCCTTCAAGTGAGGGAACGTTTTGTCAATTGAGTTATTCCAGACCTTCTGTACAAATGAAATGGAGTACGATGGTCTGGTAGGACCAGGCTTCCCCCATACAACAAAGGTTTATAAACACATGTGGTGACTGTGTCCTTGTGCTTGTGTTAATGTAAGCAAACACTTTGAAGGTTATTTAGTATTTAGTGCAGACTCTTTCCTGTAGAACTCACCGAGGCCAGAGACAGACCGAAGTTAGTGGACTGATGTTTCATCTGGATCTCAATCTTATGCAGCAGAGCCTCGATCCTCTCCTCCTCAAAACCATTCCTGTGAAAAGACCATGAGAATACAAATTATAATAATGATAATGCTACGTATTTACTAGGGCTGGCCCGAATGCCATTTTTCAGGCTTCGAATATTTGTTGGATTTTCCGAGCGAATATTCGAATATTCCTTCCAGAAAAACAGACCATCAAAAACAACATAAAAAAAAAATAATAAAAAAAAATAAATAAAAAACCTTAATAATCCCTATATACTCCCTGGAACCGATTTTGACAGTATCTGCATATTTTGTTGAAGATTTACGCGCTAGGAGGTGAAGTAATGGATGCGCTATGACACTTAGGGCCGGTTTCGCAGACATGGATTAAGCCTAGTTCTGGACTAAATTGTACTTTGAATGGACAATCTCCATTCAAAATTCCATTTAGTCCAGGACTAGGCTTAATCCATGTCTGTGAAACTGGCCCTTAGTGATGTAATATCCTCCTAAATGAGCAATACTACTACTACGACTACTACTACTACTAAAAAAAAAAAAACGAAGCTCCGAATACCAATTTAAGCTCCGAATACTAATTTTCCGAACGAGTATTCGAATATTCGAATAATGCGGGCCAGCCCTAGTATTTACTCATGTTGATCTAACATTATTCAGTCTATTCTGAATGTACAGTTCAACTAAAATATGTTCAGTTAACTTCATGCTGGCACATTGAACAAGCAATTTGTAGAAATCTTACATTAACAAATGCAGACCCTCCCACCTTTTTATTTTTATTTTTTAAATTTTTTTTGCATTTTTTATGCTTTATTGATAGTGTAGAGACAGAGTTGAAATGGGGCAGAGAGGGGAGTGACATGCAGAGAGCGACCGCGGGCTGGAATCGAACCCGGGTCCGCTGCTGGCCGAGGCCCATGGGGGGGGGGACGCCTTACCAACTGAGCTAAGGGCGCCCCCAAAATTCTACACACTGCAGGTTTAAGAATAAACCTTCCCCCGACACACCTGTCATCCGTTCAGGAGTGCAGAGATCTTTTTGAACATGTTAAATATCTTACAATAAATAGTACATAAACAAAACAAAGTGAATAAAAGCGGGATATGTTGTGACTTACTCTATGACGTGGTCTATGGTCTGGCTGATGATGTGTTTCACTCTCTCTGTGTCGTCCTCAGACATTCCCTGAAGACCAATGCTGAACGAAGCCTCTCTGGTGCTGCCGTCATATCTACACAACATTATTATAACATAATATCAGCATTAATGAAACCATGATATTCTGCATGTATAATAGCACTTATTCAAAGACAAATGGTCAAACTAGTTGGTAATTTTGACTCAGAAATGTGTCCATAAAGTGATTGCAATCCATAAATGAGTTATATTTCCAAGAAAAATAAAAATCCAAAATAAAATTGCAATCAGTCAATTAATTAGCGTTCCAAACAAATAAATAATAATATAATATGTTTGCTGTTGTAACTACTACTAATAATACTAATGTTAGTATAAAGCCTGTGTGCACTACTCACCCTACTACAGAGGAGATGTCAGTTCCTAGTGTGTGTGTGTTTATGTGAGTTATTTTGTTTTGTTCGTTCATTCGTGTGTGTGTGTGTGTGTGTGTGTGTGTGTGTGTGTGTGTGTGTGTGTGTGTGTGTGTGTGTGTGTGTCTGTATCTCTACCTAGCATATTCACCCTACTACAGAGGAGAAGTCAGTTACTAGTTAGTGAGCGAGTGAGTGTGTGAGTGTGTGTGTGTGAGAGTCAGTGAGTGAGTGAGTGAGTGAGTGAGTGAGTGAGTGAGTGAGTGAGTGAGTGTGTGTGTGTGTGTGTGTGTGTGTGAGTGAGTGAGTGAGTGAGTGAGTGAGAGAGAGTGAGAGAGTGAGTTCTTTTGATCGTTCATTCGTGAGTGTGTTAGTGTGTGTGTGTGTGTGTGTGTGTGTGTGTGTGTGTGTGTGTGTGTGTGTATCTCTCCTCACCCTACGACCGAGGAGAAGTCAGTTCCTATCTTGGGTTCGATCAGAGCTTTGTAGAAAGGAGAGTTTGGTCCAGAGATCATCAGAGAGGAGAGAAGGCTGAGGGTGAAGCCTTCAAACGTATCAGTGATGCTACAGAGGGGGAGAGAGAGACACATGTTAGGGAACGTTACTGAATCACAGGGCTAAGGTTCACTTTAAAGGGCTCACTGCCACTCACAAGATACAAGATTCAAGATGTCTTTATTGTCATATGCACAACAATTACAGAGCAGTCGCTGGCAATGAAATTCTTTGGACTTGGGCTCCTTCAACAGTGCAATAAGAAGCGTAAAACTTAAAGCTGCAGTGTGTAGAATTTTGGGTTTTATTTCCTAGCAGATTGTGTAGAAAGTAATTATAATATCCATAAATACATTTAATTACTGCATAATAG
>CM049406.2:4497500-4507500 GCA_026929865.2 Hyperoplus lanceolatus
TTAGGGGTTTGCCTTAAAGAGAGTGACAGTGAAAGTGTTGCCTTACAAACGCTCCCTTCATCTCGTTGAAGACGACTCCTTTGAACACCAGAGGAGAGGCAGGGTCAGTGGGCGTTTCATTCTCCAGTCTCCAGCCCTCCTGCCTGGAAATAGAAACCATCCAAATGCTTAATGCTGATTTCCTAACAATGAATTGCCAAGTAATGTTTTTCTTCTGGACCGCTCTGCAACAGGACAAAGCTGACTTAACCCATTGATGACTATGGCAATCTAGGATGCATGTCCTTAATGCCTGAGGGTTTTCTGAAAAAATAGTACGAATTGTCAAGTCTACCAAAACCTTAATATCTAAGCCTGTGTAACACATAGAAACATGAAATAAAATACATTTAAAAGTTAAGGTTCACAGGTTTTATTTAAACATGCTCCCTTAGCGCTTACAAACCAACAAATATTTCTAAAAATCGTCAAAAAGAGATGAATTAGAAAATTATTAAATATTGTTAATAAATAGATGCAATGTGTTTTGTGATTTTCGTCAGTAGTCTATAGTAGACCTTGATTCTGCGCACCAAACGCCACTAACTGTTCCGTCGCCGACATAGCCGGCGTATTTTTTTTTATTATTTTGTTTTAATTTTTAATTTTTTATTTTTTTGATAGACGTGATTTTCGGCAAACCACACAACTTTTGGGTGGTCACGTGGTCTTAAAAAAATCAACAAAACCCACCTCATGTGTATTTGAACCAATGACAGTGCATTCTATGCAGGGAATGCCATGAAAATTAGATAAAGTAATAATGCTGTGCGACGCAGCATCAGGCAGGAGAGCCAATGTGGCATCGCGCAGCAGCCGTCATCAATGGGTTTTAATAAGAATAAGGAAGCCAATAGTCATTATAGAAATCAGGGAGTAGGGGTGAGATTAAATACGTTTTCTTCTTCTCATCCCTTTTCGAACAGGTAAAGCAAGTGTTAGACAGTTTATTTTCATTTGTGGTTTTCATTGTGTGTAAATATTACTTTATTGTAACTGTCCACTTGTTTCATTTATTTTATTGTTTGTTATTGCTTTTTTTATTTTTTATTATTTACTTGTTCGAAATAAAAACATTTTCAATTCAATTCAATTCACTTTTGCCCCAAACTCCTAAAGTCCAGGTCAGACCAAAGATTCACCTCCCAACTAGACGCAAATGCAACTTCTAGCAACGAGCTGGCCTGGACCTTGTGATTTGATATATTGAATCTTCTGCGACTCCTTGCAACGTGACGTTCTGAAAACGTCTTGTTGCAAGTTGTTGCGAGGCAAATCTTTGGTCTGGACTGGGCTTTATGGTGACTGCACTGATCAGGTAACAGACTAACTATGCATAAGTATAAATACAACCCCACTTAAAATATACTGAACCATCCTTAAAAACACAGACACACAACTAACTAAATTAAAGGTTTATTTTGGCTACTTGTTTAGTTATAACACCATCAAACTGAGCAAACACAGATTAAAGCTGCAGTGTGTAGAATTTTGGGTTTTATTTCCTAGCAGATTTTGTAGAAAGTAATTAAAATATCCATAAGTACATTTAATTTAGTGCATAATAGCTGAAATATTTTTTTTTTATTATTATTTTTTCCCATAGAAAGGGTCTCATATATGTCCATATTTCTGCATATTTTGGACCAAGGCCTAGTGCCGCCATCTTGAAAGTGTCATAGTTGGAATGTCATCAGGTGCATTGTTTAAAATTTAGAATTGTTCTTGATGACCTGATGACATTCCAACTATGACAATTTCAAGATGGCGACACTAGGCTTTGGTCCAAAATATGCAGAAATATGGACATATATGAGACCCTTTCTAAGGGTAAAAATAATAATTCAAAACATTTTTTTCAGCTATTATGCACTAAATTAAATGTACTTATGGATATTATAATTACTTTCTACAACATCTGCTAGGAAATAAAACCCAAAATTCTACACACTGCAGGTTTAAGTAAAAGTCTCAAACTCACCAGAAGTCCTGCTCTCGTAAACAAGGGAAAAAGACGGCATCCAGATAGACAGACAGAAGGTTCTGGAAATCTTTACTGTTCTGGGTTGAGAACGGATACATGGTGTAGTCACTGGCTGTACAGGGAGGGAACACACACTCTAGTCAGGCACAGAGCTTGGTAAACACTAAAAAAAAAAATCAGTAGTAGTAGTACTTTTTGGTCTAAATTGAATGTACTAAATATACCTGAACTCAAGGAATGGTCTGCCACATTTTTGTTCCTCTGTACGTCTGGCACATATTGCAGACATTGACAATTACATTAATTTTAAAAAGGGTATGTTCCAATAAGCAAGTGCTTTAACATACATCTTCTCGGAGCAATGACAATGTATACATTATTTTTGTTGTGTGTTTTTAACTTGTGGTATGTATGTAATGTTGTGTATCTATGTGATCGAAATAAACTGAACAGTAAAGATAGTTGACTTGACTTGACTTAAATGTCTGCTCCGTGAGTGAGTGAGTGAGTGAGTGAGTGAGTGAGTGAGTGAGTGAGTGAGTGAGTGAGTGAGTGAATGTCTGCTGTGTACCTGTGAGTGAGTGAGTGAGTGAGTGAGTGAGTGAGTGAGTGAGTGAGTGAGTGAATGTCTGCTGTGTACCTGTGAGTGAGTGAGTGAATGTCTGAGTGAGTAGGTGGTGAGTGAGTTGAGTGAGTGTAGTGAGTGAGTGAGTGAGTGTGTGAGTGAGTGAGTGAGTGAGTGAGTGAGTGAGTGAGTGAGTGAATGTCTGCTGTGTACCTGTGAGTGAGTGAGTGAGTGAGTGAGTGAGTGAGTGAGTGAGTGAGTGAGTTGAGTGAGTGAGTGAGTGCGTGTGTGAATGTGTGAGTGAGTGAGTGAATGTCTGCTGTGTACCTGTGAGTGAGTGAGTGAGTGAGTGAGTGAGTGAGTGAGTGAGTGAGTGAGTGAGTGAGTGAGTGAGTGTGAGTGAGTGAGTGCGTGAGTGGTGAGTGAGTGAGTGAGTGAGTGAGTGAGTGAGTGAGTGAGTGAGTGAGTGAGTGAGTGAGTGAGTGAGTGAATGTCTGCTGTGTACCTGTGAGTGAGTGAGTGAGTGAGTGAGTGAGTGAGTGAGTGAGTGCGTGAGTGAGTGAGTGAGTGAGTGAGTTGAGTGAGTGAGTGAGTGTGTGAGTGAGTGAGTGAGTGAGTGAGTGAGTGAGTGAGTGTGTGAGTGAGTGAGTGAGTGAGTGAGTGAGTGAGTGAGTGAGTGAGTGCGTGAGTGAGTGAGTGAGTGAGTGAGTGAGTGAGTGAGTGAGTGAATGTCTGTGTGTACCTGTGAGTGAGTGAGTGAGTGAGTGAGCGAGTGAGTGAGTGAATGTCTGCTGTGTACCTGTGAGTGAGTGAGTGAGTGAGTGAGTGAGTGAGTGAGTGAGTGAGTGGTGCGTGCGTGCGTGCGTGAGTGAGTGCGTGCGTGCGTGGTGGTGAGTGAGTGAGTGAGTTGAGTGAGTGCGTGGTGGTGCGTGGTGGTGGTGCGTGAGTGAGTGAGTGAATGTCTGCTGTGTACCTGTGAGTGAGTGAGTGAGTGAGTGAGTGAGTGAGTGAGTTGAGTGAGTGAGTGAGTGCGTGTGTGAGTGTGTGAGTGAGTGAGTGAATGTCTGCTGTGTACCTGTGAGTGAGTGAGTGAGTGAGTGAGTGAGTGTGTGAGTGAGTGAGTGAGTGAGTGAGTGAGTGAGTGAGTGAGTGAGTGTGTGAGTGTGTGAGTGAGTGAGTGAGTGAGTGAGTGAATGTCTGCTGTGTACCTGTGAGTGAGTGAGTGAGGAGTGAGGAGTGAGTGAGTGAGTGAGTGAGTGAGTGTGTGAATGTGTGAGTGAGTGAGTGAAGTCTGCTGTGTACGTGAGTGAGTGAGTGAGTGAGTGAGTGAGTGAGTGAGTGAGTGAGTGAGTGAGTGAGTGAGTGAGTGAGTGAGTGAGTGAGTGAGTGTGTGCGTGAGTGAGTGAGTGAGTGAGTGAATGTTGCTGTGAGTGAGTGAGTGAGTGAGTGAGTGGTGAATGTGTGAGTGAGTGTGTGACCGTGAGTGAGTGAGTGAGTGGTGGTGAGTGAGTGAGTGAGTGAGTGAGTGAGTGAGCGTGCGTGAGTGCGTGAGTGAGTGAGTGAGTGAGTGTGTGAGTGAGTGAATGTGTGCGTGAGTGAGTGAGTGAGTGAGTGAGTGCGTGCGTGAGTGAGTGAGTGCGTGCGTGCGTGCGTGCGTGCGTGCGTGAGTGAGTGAGTGAGTGAGTGAGTGAGTGAGTGAGTGAGTGAGTGAGTGAGTGAGTGCGTGCGTGAGTGAGTGAGTGAGTGAGTGTGAGTGAGTGAGTGAATGTCTGCTCTGTATGTACCTGTGAAAGCGTTCATGAAAGTGGACAGAGATCGGTTGAGCATCTTGAAGAAAGGGTCTCTACAGGGGAACCGCTCTGAGCCGCACAACACCGTGTGCTCCAGGATGTGAGGCACGCCAGAGCTGTCCAGGGGGGTCGTACGCAACTGAACACTGACACACAGATACAGACAGACAGACAGAGATACAGACAAGCGGACAGACAGACAGACAGACAGACAGACAGAGACACAGACAGACAGAGATACAGACAGACAGACAGACAGACAAGCGGACAGACAGACAGACACACAGACAGAAGGAAATAAGTATAAGAGACATACTATACTCAGTGCTGTACCTTGCACACTGCAACACAGGAAAGGCAAAGGTTCAATCAACAGAATCTGGCTTTTTTTTCCCTCATCCATTTTCTGCCTTCTCTTTACTTTTGGGTTTTCTTTCTCTTTTGATGTGTACGTAAACTAATGTTGTTTGTAATATTAATATTGTTGCAAATAACCTTTTTCTGTCTTTCGTTCTGTAAATACTTTGGTAAACACAAATATATAAACAGGAAACAAGTATAAGAGGCATCCTATTTTGCTTTATTTTGTGTGTGTGTGTGTGTCTCTGTCTGTCTGTCTGTCTGTGTGTGTCTCTGTCTGTCTGTCTGTGTGTGTCTGTGCATGTGTGTGTCTGTCTATCTGTCTGTCTGTGTGTCTCTGTCTGTCTGTCTGTGCATGTGTGTGTGTGTGTCTGTGTGTGTCTGTGTGTGCTTGTGTGTGTGTGTGTGTGTGTGCATGCGTGCTTGTGTGTGTGTGTGTGTGTGCATGCGTGCTTGTGTGTGTGTGTGTGTGTGTGTCGTCCCACCTGAACAGGTTGTTGGAGTCGTCTCTGGCTGCGTGGAGATACTGAGCTCCAGTTCTGTCATGAGTCAACTTCACTGCTGTGAGGAAGAGGTCGGGCACAGCCACTACCTGAGGGAAGAATATAAGAATATGGGGGCGCCCTTAGCTCAGTTGGTAGGGCGTGTCCCCCCCCCCCCCATGGGCCTCGGCCAGCAGCGGACCCGGGTTAGATTCCAGCCCGCGGTCGTTCTCTGCATGTCACTCCCCTCTCTGCCCCATTTCAACTCTGTCTCTACACTATCAATAAAGCATAAAAATGCCAAAAAAAATATCCTAAAAAATAAATATATATATAATGATATAGAGTTAGCAGATCAATCAATCAATCACCTTTATTTTCACTGGAAAGACACTGAGGTTTCCCTGATTTACAGTGACGAGGAGCATACACAATAAACACAATCACAAGGATAGGGGCGGAAGTGGCAAAGTCGGTAGGAAGTTCGCCTCTGGTGTGCAGGGTCGGAGGTTCGATCCCCCGTCTCCCCGCCACATGTCGAAGTGTCCCTGAGCAAGACACTGAACCCCAAATTGCTAGGCCTAGGCTAGGCTACTAACACCATATTTTTTTCCAGTGAATACACAGTATGGACAGGTGAGGAGATATTCACTGACTTTGACAGAAAGTGATTTTGACAACAAGCTGTTTCTAGAATAGCCAACTCTTTAATTAACAATAAAACAAAGATTAAACTCAAAAAACTGTTGTGAGTGTATTATTGTGAGTGAACATGTAACTTGTTGCTGCCTCTTGGCCAGGACTCCCTTGAAAAAGAGGTTTTTAATCTCAATGGGACTTTCCTGGTTAAATAAAGGTTAAAAAAAAAAAAAAAAAAAAAAAAAAAAAAAAAAAAAAAAAAAAAAAATGCCGCCCACCTCTCTGACAGCAAAGCCATGTATCTTTTTATCCGTTTTATCTTCAGCTATTCCTGTGGCATTTGGTTTCATGCACACAATGACTATACACACACTGGTGAATAAAGACTGTTATAATGTGCCAATTGCAGGCTACAGTAACACAGATAAAACTTCAAGCCAAGGCAAGTTTATTTCTATAGCGCAATTCCAGACACAAGGCCATTCAAAGTGCTTTACAGAGGCAAGATTGAAACACATTAGAAGCAGTGACGTGCGGTGAGGTCAGTGAGTGGGTAGGCACTGAGTTCTGAAAGCCAGATTTCTCTAAACCTATATTGTTAAATCAAAAACAATAAACAGGCACGCACAGCCGATTTCAAATAAGTTTCTCCCTTCCTTTCTTTCTCACACACACACACACACACACACACACACACACACACACACACACACACACACACACACACACACACACACACACACACACACACACACACACACACACGGGACGTATATGAAATGTCACGACGGTGACTTCAGGTTTGCCCGTAGCCTACTGTAGTTTGGTCTAAATGATTAAACATCGCATCCATCGACTTAACCCCGGGAAAGGCACACAAACCTTAAAAAATAAAAGACAGTCTCATTATGTAGGACTACAGATCTGATGGCACTCCCTCATAAACTTCTAATAGATAAAGTACCAGTAGATATGCCCATGGACCTGTCCAGATCAGAATGAACATTTTCCACATTGCAGAGCTTAGGTTTGCCGTAGTATAATGAAAACATTAATATAAAATGAGGGGTCGATCAATTCATCCAACTTTATTATTAAATAAACCCAAAAAAGTTTCTGACTCACCAATCTGACTCCCTGGCTGTAGAAATAAGCAAGACGATAGTAATCCAGTGACAGTCTGACTGACAGCACAGCTAGCTAGCATCCTTCCGTTCATGTAGGCTACCTGTCCGTTTGAAATGCTCGAACATTGTTTGTCCCTGTTGCTGCTGTACACCGTCCAAGGCTGGCGCAGGCCATTCTCTTGCTATTCATTCTGTTCCTTTTTAAATTATAATCCAATTTGTTAAAATTCCTCCAGTCTGAAATATCTGCGGGCACGGCACGGCAGCTGCAATGTTGACTTAAAAATCCGCGGGGGTAACACGACGTGAATGAGCATAGCCAACGTAATGACGTTGGCCTAAGCTGCGTAAATGTCTAGTAATATCTCGATTTTAATTGGTCCATGAATGATATGTAACGTAAAGGCTTATGTGGCATACCATTTACGTAAAAAAGGCACAAAGAATTCCGCTTATTTGCGTACATGTTAAATAATACAGAATCAAGTGCGCATGCGCGAACACTTTTTTTTTCTTGCCGTCCACAATGAATAGGCGCAAAGGCACTGATTCTTTGCCGTACACAATGAATGGGAAACAGCAAAGGCACAATATTTCTTTGGCGTAACTTACTAACTGCCACGTTTCGAATCAAAACGTCTACACTTTTTTAAAGTAATCGCGGATTACATGTAAAGATCGAAATAATTAACAGTAATAATAATACAAATATAAGTTTATTAAATAAAAAAAATATTTTATTTTATTTTATTTTTATTTTATTTTTTTGCACACGGCGCCAGGGTAGGTAGGCACTGGCTACCCTGCCTACCCTGACCGCACGTCACTGATTAGAAGACATTTAAAAGCGAATGAAAAGAAGTAGAACATTTAAATAAAACAAATTACAGGTTAAAATGGAAACAGAAAAGTCTTCAGAAAAATACGCCGGCGGATTTAAGATAATTTTGCCTAAATTGGTTAAAGGATATAAAAGTAGATAACAAAGAATATATAAAACTATAAAATGGCGCCCACCTCTCTGACAGTAAAGCCATGAATCTTCTGTCCCTGTTGGTAGGTCAGGGCTCTTTCTCTGGCTGACGAGCTCTGCAGTCTCCATGTCTGCTGCTGCCCATTCAGACTGAGAGGGGAGAGACATGCTGTTATTAAAAATCACCAGCATACTCTTTATTTTCTGCTTAACATTTAGCTATAATAGTTTAAACAATGTCCTTAGAAACCTGTAAAGTAGAGAACGCCATATTTCATATTATTTTAATTTGTCTTGTGTTTGTTTGTTCTCTTATTCAGTTGTGTGTTTGTGTTATTTAAATAATAAATGAAAATAAAATAAAAGTAGGCTACTTAAAAAGAAATAGGCTATCACCAGCTTGAGCTAACGATGATGCCGAGCCATTCATTAGCCATTCATATTATTCCAAGATGTATTTGTCATGTATAAACAAACGACAGACACACTTTGCTTTAATAAAAACAAGGACCTGAGTGGTACATTGCATGACTTAAATTGTTGTTCTGAAGATAATCAATATGTTGCATCAGCTATGTCATCAGCGTTAACATAGGCTACTGTGTCACAATAATTTGTCCCACTCTCACATACGGTCCGTGAATGTTTCGTGACATATTTAAAACCCACTAACATAATACAATATAAGGTATTTCATTGACTAGCAAAACGAATGCCATGTGTGTGTATAGGCTAAGTTAAACGCTGTAGCCTACCGTTAGATAACTTACTTTGCTCTGAATATATAATTATTAACAACATTGTGTTGTTCTAGAATAATATGTACTATTAATTAAACCATATACCGTAGCATTGTGTACACTCAAAGCACTATGTAGGCTACACAAGAATAGATTGGTTGCATCAACTATTTCATCAGTGTATTTGTTAAGTGACAATAATTTCTCCCACTCTCACATACGGTCCGTGAATGTTTCATGACATATTATTAAGAACCCACCAGCAGCATAATACAATAACTAAAGTGTTTAATTTAATTGACTAGCAGCTTGCCATGTGTGTGTGTGTGTGTGTGTGTGTGTGTGTGTGTGTGTGTGTGTGTGTGTGTGTGTTACAGTTAGATAACTTACCTCACATAGCGAACTTTCTGGAGCGCTGCCTTCGTTTGCCGAAACATTGTGTCTTTTTCTGTTGCTTATTTACCCAAATATGTCTTTTCCTTGCAGTGTATCATATACAAATCACACAATTATATATTTTTAGCCGATAATTTGGACATATTTCGGCTCGGGCATCCCCCTGTCTGTGTCTGTGTCCTCTCGTGTGTACTACAGCCGTCACGTTGGGTCAATCGCGCGCATTCAAATGGCTGCAACAACTGCGCAAACTATAGATCTCACGGTCATTCCCTGCGCAGTTACACCTATCCTGCTACAATGCAACTCGACGGATAAGCGCATTGCATTTTTTTTTTCAAAACCCGGAAGTTGAAATTCCACCTTGAAACACACTTGTTTTTGATTGGTCGAGCTGGAAAGAAGCGCGAACGTGATTGGCTGTAGGTATACGTCACGTCTACAATGTTGTCTTTTTTGAAGGGCAGCGATATTGTATCACAAATGTTACAATATCTAATCCGACGTTAACTTTGTAGCAACTTAAAACGTAGAGTTAATTTGATCAAAAGCAACAAAGGATTTTATTTTACATTATTTCAAATGTTAAATGTAATACAGGTTTTCCACCACCAGATGTCACTGTAGGATCATTTTTTTTGGCATAAGTTTTGGCGTGTAACTTTTTGTCCAGCGAATAAATAATTTTTTTATAACTATTTTCCACTCTGGCTTCCGTAAGTCCGACAGCATTGTTTGACACATATAATCAAAGTCCAACTGGAACCTATAGTAAGATATACAACGTTATTTCAAACTCATATTCTATCATATTTATTTTTAGGTACACATATTAAAGGCCTTAAAAAAAAACCTACTTTGTAAATATTACTGTGACATCACAGTAATATTTACAAAGTAAGTTT
>CM049406.2:4535000-4540000 GCA_026929865.2 Hyperoplus lanceolatus
ATGACCTGCAGTAAAGGTCCACGGGTCGGATTTGAACCCGCGACCACTGCAACGAAGGCCTGGGTAATGGTACACTCTCTATCCACTATGCCACCGGAGCGCCTGGCTTCCTACTTTCTACTGCCACTGTCATGGAAACTAACAACATGCAATAGTTTTATTCCCAGTACAGATACACTGGTAATAATTGCTAAACGTTGCAATTTTTGGACCTAAAACCAGTTGAGAAATGCAAAATACTATAATTTAATAATAACAAGGGATAAATATATGATAAAACAAATTATTGTATGAAAGTCAAGTTGCACCACGTTCCTCTGAAAACAAACTGCAATAAAATACCAAATGTTGGGGGGCGCCCTTAGCTCAGTTCGTAGGGCGTCCCCCCCCATGGGCCTCGGCCAGCAGCGGACCCGGGTTGGATTACAGCCCGCGGTCGTTCTCTGCATGTCACTCCCCTCTCTGCCCCATTTCAACTCTGTCTCTACACTATCAATAAAGCGTATAAAGAAAAAGCCAAAAAAAAATAAAAATAAAATCTTTAACAATACCAAATGTTTAAGCAAAAAAAAAATCCAATCTCAAGCATAATACATTTTTCTCGGGGCATTTTGGTCTGAGTGGGCGAAACATTAAACACTGAATAGTAACTTTCACCTAAAATGAGAAAATAAAACTTGTTTATCACTGTTGAAGAATGTGTAAGCTTTTGAAAGAGCGCTCTGTCCTTCACCTGTCAATCTTTCTCCTTCACAAAAATGAGATTTTGATTTTTTCTGTACTTTCAATAATAGCCTATATTCTCTCTCTCTCTCTCTCTCTCTGTCTCTCTCTCTCTCCATGTCCCTCCCCCTCCCTCTCTCTCTCTCTCTCTTTCTGTCTCTGTCTCTGTCTCTCCCTCTCTCTCCCTCCCTCTCTCTCTCTCTCTCTGTCTCTCTCCCTCTCTCTCTGTCTCTCCCTCTCTCCCTCCCTCTCTCTCTCTCCATCTCCCTCCCCCTCTCTCTCTCTCCCTCTCTCTCCCTCTCTCTCTCTCCATCTCCCTCCCCCTCTCTCTCTCTCTCTCTCCCTTTCCCTCTGTCTCTCTCTGTCTCTCTCTCTGTCTCTCTCTCTCCCTCCCTCTCTCTCCCTCTCTCTCTCTCTCTCTCTCTCTCTCTCTCTCTCTCCAACATATTATTATTTTTTTGTACTTTCAACAATAGCCTACATTAATACACTTACTTGTAGAAGTTTTGGTTCATGGTAAACTTCTTATAATGCTAAGTTTTTTTAATTTAAATATTTTGAAATAGCGTTGTATGATTCTTTTGTGTGTGTGTGTGTGTGTGTGTGTGTGTGTGTGTGTGTGTGTGTGTGTGTGTGTGTGTGTGTGTGTGTGTGTGTGTGTGTGTGTGTGTGAGTGTGAGAGACGTAAAAACACTTTAAACTGTTTTATTGTTGAAAGCTGCTGTTCACAAACAACTTGCCCTTTGGTTCAATACTGGCCTCTTCTCAACTCTTATTTTGAAAGGTTCATTATAAGGAATTCAGAAATCGACATGAATTTAAGTCAACGTGTGATGTGAACAGTGCATACACAGCTCTTGAAAACCACTTAAACCTGCAGTGTGTAGAATGTTGGGTTTTATTTCCTAGCAGATTTTGTAGAAAGTAATTATAATATCCATAAGTACATTTAATTTAGTGCATACTAGCTGACATTTTTTTTTTAATTATTATTTTTCCCCTTAGAAAGGGTCTCATATATGTCCATATTTCTGCATATTTTGGACCAAGGCCTAGTGCCGCCATCTTGAAAGTGTCATAGTTGGAATGTCATCAGGTGCATTGTTTAACATGTAGAATTGTTCTTGTCCTTGAAGGCCACTGCAGCTTCTGTTATAATTCAAAAGGGATGGGGTTACCCAGGGAGCGTTGCATTCTAGAACTTTGTAGAACTTACTTGATGATGTCATATTACACACTGCACCTTTAAAAGCTCACTCAACATTATTACTAAGTATGTTCCCACACGTTTTCTTTCATGATTAATACATATTTAATTACATTGAGTAAAATTAAAATACATTTCTCTGGCTTGGTCGATGTGACGTAACTTCCGCTGCAATGGATTGTGGGTCAGAATCGCCCCAAATAGCAATGCTGATTTCTATACTAAAAGTCACGATCGGCTGTAGTAGGGCATCTGGGAAATATAAGCATGCCACATTTCACCACATGTATTGGGACACCCTAATTAAGCAATAGCACACGAGAGGGAGCATGTTGTCGGTCTATATCAGCACTGCTGTGATTCGGTCGTAGGCACGAGGCCGCAGGCCGAGTGCCGGAGAGAAACACAGCAGTGCTGATATAGACCGACAACATGCGACCTCGAGTGTGCTATTGCTTTTATACAGCAGTTTTACAACTGAAATTCACAAGTTAACTTTAAAATGTGATCTTTAATCATTTAAGAATGTATTTGCTTCCGCCAACACAAATAGTTCGACAACAGCAGTCAGAGCGGAGCGCGTTGCTATGCAACAACTTTACGCGAGTGAGCTCGTCTTGCTTTGTTTACTCTGGTAACATTAACCACGGCGGCCCGATGTCCCGTAAAAATCACCAAAGAAACGGAACGGCGGATCTTAATCTAGTTGGTAATAAGGTCCGCTGCCCAATCCAAACCCCCACGCTTCATTTCCCAGAGTTTATGAGTGTATTTCGGCCCTGGGGAAGTAACGTTATACAATGAGGTGGGAAAGCTAGGCTAGGCTAAAGCTATGCAGCGCTCGTATTATTCAGCAGCCTGAGTTTATCTCCACACACTATTGCTGTCTTCAGTAACGTGAGTGTGAGCGACTACCGCACACTGTCTCCGTCTGTGTCTGTGTATGGCAGCGATGCCCTCTCACAGGGGAGAGACTCGCCACAGTCAACCGGAGTCACACACACACACACACACACACACACAGATAACACACAAGTGAAGCTCCGGCTCATCAGTGAGCCGCGGAGTGATTTTGACAGTTGGTCTACAGTTTGGTGAACAGTCCGAGTGATGTTGTTCGCTAATATCAGCACTCTTTCAGAACGCTCAGAAGGTCTCTCGTCCAATCAGATCACTCGCTCAGAACCAACTGCTGTATAAATCTGTTTATATTAATAGCAGGGAAGTATGGGGACTGGAAAACAGTCCATTATAAGGAATCCAGTTTTTTGTTATGTCAATGGGTGATGTGAACATTGAATAATACAGCTCTGGAAAATACATTAAGAGACCAATTTCAAACGATCAGTGTCTCTGGTTTTCACTATACTGTAGGTGTGCGTTGAGTACAATTAACAGTTTTGTTTTATTGTCTAGACTACTGAATATATTTCTCCCAAATTCAAAATATTATGTTGTTAAACCTGCAGTGTGTAGAATGTTGGGTTTTATTTCCTAGCAGATTTTGTAGAAAGTAATTATAATATCCATAAGTACATTTAATTTAGTGCATACTAGCTGACATTTTTTTTTGAATTATTATTTTTTCCCTTAGAAAGGGTCTCATATATGTCCATATTTCTGCATATTTTGGACCAAGGCCTAGTGCCGCCATCTTGAAAGTGTCATAGTTGGAATGTCATCAGGTGCATTGTTTAACATGTAGAATTGTTCTTGTCCTTGAAGGCCACTGTAGCTTCTGTTATTATTCGAAAGGGTTGGGGTTACCCAGGGAGCGTTGCATTCTAGAACTTTTAGAACTTTCTTGATGATGTCATATTACACACTGCACCTTTAAAGGTGCTACGAGGAACTTTAAGTTTGTGTTAATTCTTGCACCTCCAGCTGTTGTTCCTGGGTGAGTGTATACCCATGACAAAGGCATCAAGAAAAACTATATAAAAATAGCATTCTTTGCACTGATGGTCTCATTTGCTGTTACAAGTAATTCATGATCATCAGAGTAAAATGAGACTGTTTCAGAAATATTTAAAAGTTTCTTGTTAGCGCCTCGAGTATTTTTAATTTTTAAATGAACAACAACATTTAAAGAGGACCTATTATACTACTTTTCTGGTCTTAATTTCTTGTTAAAAACTGCTATAGAGCAACCTGACACCAATCACATCACAAAAAACCATGTAGATTTTCGGGAAACTCTTCCTCTCATCTGAGCGGGCACAGCAGTCTGCTCCACATTCTGAACCGATTTGAACACGTGAATTCTCGACCGGCTGCCCTAGTGTTTAGCGCTCTGCACAGCCACCCCAGACGGTAAGCAGGGAATACGTCTAAATACATGTACGTCATTATTTGATACTCTAGTATGGTTAAACATGACTATAAATCATTATAACAACGTTTATAGGTCATAAAAGTCAAAAAGTATCATAGGTCCTCTTTAAGAAATAATTAAAGTAGGTTGTTAAGTTGTCAGTTGTGACCTTGGGCTGGTACGAGTGTATTTTACCAATTTGTTTTTGATGAACAGCACATTGCATCTGAACACATGTATTGGGACATCCTAAATCTTTTTCCTACCATACTAAATAGCAGGGAGGTCTACCGTACTAAATAGTAGGGAAGTATGGGGACTGGAACACAGGGTAAGCATCATTCTTCTCCCTTCATGATCAAATGTAGCCTGGCACCTCCCACCAGTAGTCAGTCTGGGTCCGCGGTATATTTGCGGGTTTTCTCAGGACAGATTTTTACCGGTCCAATCAGCGAACAGAGGGAGTGGCTGAGAACAATGACGTTGAGGTCGTGCGCCAGTTTCAGTTGTAGTCAGAAGCCGGCGCATGACATAACGTCACGACCAAAACGTTATGCGATTGGTTGGCAGATCCAGAGTGGCACTGGGCAGATCCAATAGTTTTAAACTTCAACAGACACCCGCCTTCAAGTGAGTAAACGTTTTGTCAATTGAGCGATTCCAGACCTTCTGTACAAATGAAATGGAGTACGATGGTCTGGTTGGACCGGGCTAGATCAAATGAGTTCTTCAACAAAGCCTTGTGTGAACATTTAG
>CM049406.2:4577500-4580000 GCA_026929865.2 Hyperoplus lanceolatus
TGATTTCAAAATACTGATGTTGGTTTATAAAGCACTAAATGGTTTAGGGCCAAAATACATTACTGATCTGCTGATACGTTATGAACCGTCCAGAGCCCTTAGGTCGTCTGGGACAGGTCTACTAAAGGCTCATTTATGCTCTACGTTAGATACGCATACGGATACAGACGGAGCCTTCTGTCCGTACTCTGCGTACATTACGTGCGTATTTCTGCACGTATCCTGCAAGCTTGCGGATGCGTACCAAACGGACAGAACGGAGCATTACTACCGGAGATCACGGGGGAGGGAGGGGGGGGCGCACAGCCAGCAGTTCACTTTCACTTACTGTACATTGGTTTACAAACATGAACGAAAGACATAATACTTTAGAAATGGTCTTAACTTTTGAGGAGAGGTTTGTGTGAGTTGGTACGAAATGACAATTTATCTCTCTATGAAGTTACACGGCCGGGGCACAGAGACAGACAACTACAACAGAGCAGCATGAGCGGGGATCGCACGGGGAAGAATGTCAGCTAGACAGCAGCAATAGAGAAGTGCCGGAGGTCCGTGCAAGACTAGTTTGTTTGACATGTCGTGATTAATGCCCTCAGACCCCCGCTGTCTATAATACAGCCTCTAGTTTAGCCTCTTCCATTGGACCTATTATAAAATATTTATTCCAGTTAATTCACTGTTCCTATATGAGTAACTTTTTACTCTGAGCGGCGCTGCTGCCCACTAATGGTTGATTTGCTTAATGTCCATTCCAACATAAAGGACGCATGGAAGTATGAGGGCAGTGACGGATATAACGTTGTAAACGTACGTCTCTATTTACGCACGGGATTGGAGCATAGAGTAGCCTTTACAGTCCCTAGAGTTAGGACTAAACAAGGAGAAGCAGCTTTTAGTTATTATGCACCAAATCTCTGGAACAAACTCCCAGAGAACTTGAGGTCTGCTGCAACTCTCAGTTCTTTTAAATCGAGTCTGAAGACTTTTTTGTTTCCATTTTAACCAGCAATTTTCATTTTATTTGCTTCTTTTATTTGCTTTTAAATGTTTTATAATGTGTTTTATGTATTCTAATCTTGCCCCTGTAAAGCACTTTGAGTGGCCTTGTGTCTGAATTGTGCTATATAAATAAACTTGCCTTGCCTTGCCTTGCCTTGCCTATCCATCCATCCATCCATCTATCTATCTATCTATCTATCTATCTATCTATCTATCTATCTATCTATCTATCTATCTATCTATCTATCTATCTATCTATCTATCTATCTATCTATCTATCTATCTATATATCTATCTATCTATCTATCTATCTATCTATCTATCTATCTATCTATCTATCTATCTATCTATCTGTCTATCTGTCTATCTGTCTATCTGTCTGTCTGTCTGTCTGTCTGTCTGTCTGTTTCTCTATCCATCCATCCATCCATCCATCCATCAAACTGTCTATTTTATTGGACAAACATGTTGATGTCAAGACTTGTCACAGATAGGAAATAATGTGTTCAACTGAAAAGGAAGAAACTGGGTGCTGGTGATGAACCCACTGAAATACAATTTATTTTTTTTGGCATTTTCATGCTTTATTGATGGTGTAGAGACAGAGGTGAAATGGGGCAGAGAGGGGAGTGACATGCAGAGAACGACCGCGGGCTGGAATCGAACCCGGGACGGCTGCTGGCCGAGGCCCATGGGGGGGAACTGAGCTACGGGCGCCCCCTAATGAATGCAATGATTTTAACAACACTATCACTAAAAGAGACAAGTGTAAGAGGTTACTGTCTTTTCAAACTTGATCTGTCAACTCACCTTTTTCCTTTTTTCTTTCAAGCACAATTGGACATATCTCTCTAGCTTTCTCTCTCTCTCTCCCTCTCACTCTCTCTCTCTCTCTCCTCCCTCTCTCTCTCCCTCTCTGCCTCTCTCTCTGTCTCTCTCCTTCTCTCTCTCTCCTTTTGGAAAGTTATATTAGTTTGAAAGAGTGTTGCTTCTGTGCATTTACTGTTGGGTTTGATGTAAACGGCCATTGAGCTTTTTGCTTTATAAAATAAATAAGCACAATTGGACATATCTTGTGGCTTGTACTCTAAGTTTACTCTTGTCAAAAAGGATTGTGAATGTGAACTGGGTTACTGCACGGCCTTATACCTTTCACTATCGGGACATACGATCTCTCTCTGAATGTCAAGCATTTTTCAGGGTTTTTTTCACACCGGGAGCAATGTTCACTATTTCAGCAACGCCCTGTTCACAATCACTCACACAGTTACACACGCACACACACACACACACACACACACACACACACACACACACACACAGACAAGCAAAACACACATGCACCCGCACACACACATACACAGACACAGACACAGTTACAAACACACATGCACCCGCATGGACGCACGCAAGCACGAAAACACACACACACACACACACACACACACACACACACACACACACACACACACACACACACACACACACACAGTTACACATA
>CM049406.2:4592500-4597500 GCA_026929865.2 Hyperoplus lanceolatus
CAGCTTCTTATTTACACTCCGAGCTAAGACGTAGCCACATTAGCATTCTAGTGGAGTCGAGTGTCTGTCAGCTAAATTGAACTTTTGTGTTTGCTGAAAAATGCAATGTCTGTACTATGTCTTGTCTGCATTCGTGTGTGTGTATGTGTTGGTCTCACTCCTATTCCTCTCCTTGTCCCCTTACCCTAACCCCAACCCTGTGTGTGTGTGTGTGTGTGTGTGTGTGTGTGTGTGTGTGTGTGTGTGTGTGTGTGTGGTGTGCGTGTCCCCTTACCCTAACCCCAACCCTGTGTGTGTGTGTGTGTGTGTGTGTGTGTGTGTGTGTGTGTGTGTGTGTGTGTGTGTGTGTGCGTGCGTGTGTGCGTGCGTGTGTGTGTGTGTGTGCGTGTCCCCTTACCCTGACCACCCAGCATTGATGCCTGAACCTAACCCCCAATTTCAGTAACATAGGGCTGTGGGACCATTGGGCTGGGGTACCTGAACACTCAATCTAATGCACCTATCGCCGCTGTGATGGCCGAGAGGTTAAGGCGTTGGACTCGAAATCCAATGGGGTTTCCCCGCGCAGGTTCGAACCCTGCTCACAGCGAGGCCTGACTTCACCAGTCTTTGATCCGGAATCAATAGCTGATGAAAATATCCCTGTGTTCCATTCCCCATACTTCCCTACTATTTAGTACACCAGAAAAAGATTTAGGATGTCCCAATACATGCATGTCAACTGTACTATGCTGAAAATACATACATGCCCAACTGCCATATTGGAGTATTCGTCTTTATTCTTGACATTTCTCGACATATTGAAAAAAAATCTTCCTTATCTGATTTTTTTTTTTCTCTCCTGTCTGTGGCCCTAAAACTCTTCTGTACTTTTAGTATGTAGTGTAGTAAAAAGACTAAAACTCTTCTGTACTTTAGTATGTAGTGTAGTAAAAAGACTAAAACTCTTCTGTACTTTAGTATGTAGTGTAGTAAAAAGAAAAAGTATGTGATTTGGAACGCAGGGTTAGTCATGAATCAGTTGTGGCTTGTTCCAATTACTCAAGCTAATGCACAACAAAGTAACTGAGCTTGTTCGGTTTCTTGTCCGTTCTGTGCTACTGTAGAAACATGGCGGTTCAACATGGCGGCCTCAATGGTGATATAAAAGGCTCATTCTAAGGGCAATAAAAGAAAAAAACTGCTTTGATTTTACACACTAAATAAAACACTGATTGATATTATATTCCCTTTCTACAAAGTCTGTTCTGAACAGATAACACAAATAAATTCTACACACTGTACCTTTAAACGTTTAAACACAAATTGAGGTTGCGTTCCGAATCTCATACTCTTTCTTTTTTCTATTCTACATACCACATCCGACGATAAAAATAATCTAGTTAGGACGTAGTAGGCATACTATTGGGACATACTTTTCTCTCTTATTTCATCATAACATTGCGCCTTGATCTTGCCTCTTGATTTTATATCCGTCGCATCCCCGTTTGTTTTCATATGGAGGCTTCGTCGATGTTACGTCACTTCACGTGCGCACTGGATTGTGGGTCAGAATCGCCCAAATAGGATGCAGTTTTCAACACTAACAATCTTGGCCGCATGAAGTAGGACATCCGGGTACTTCTAACCATCCTAAATCTGGCCACAAGAATCGGGACATCCTAAATCTTTTTTCTACATACTATATAGTAGAAAGTATGCGATTCGGAACGCAACCACTGTATCTTTTTCCTCTCCACACCAGTGCTAACATTTCCACTTCAGCCAAATGATTTACTGTTTTGCCTTACCACGTTGAATTACATTGTTTTGCGAAAATCTAAAATGCCCTTAAAAAGATATGGATGGATGTGCACCTGTTTTCTTCAACCACACACACACACACACACACACACACACACACACACACACACACACACACACACACACACACACACACACACACACACACACACACACACACACAGACACAACCTGCTCCCTGTCACGCCCAAGTGGGAGGTATCTCTTGTAAGAAAAATGTGAGACCATAAATCATGTTTTTGGGGGAAATGTTTCATTGATTCTCGCGGGTTTAGCTAACGATCTCCAGCTGTTAGCGATCAATGCTAACGGTGACCTTCGACCTCCGGTGCTTAATCAAAAACTTCAACCAAAAAAACCGCCTTCTACATACACAGACACACACACACACACACACACACACCACACACAGACACACAGACACACACACACACACAGACAGGCAGAAAGACACACACACACACACACACACACACACACACACACACACACACACACACACACACACACACACACACACACACACACACACACACACACAGACAGGCAGAAAGACACACACACACACACACACACACACACACAGACAGGCAGAAAGACACACACACACACACACACACACACACACACACACACACACACACACACACACACACCTTCTACACACACACACACACACACACACACACACACACACACACACACACACACACACACACACACACACACACACACACACACACACACACACTCACTCACTCACACACACACACACACACACGCCTCCCACCGATCGAATGCTGGAATCACCACATTGATTTGGTCGCCTTCTCTGTAAAGGCTTGTTCCCTTCACACTTTAGGGCGGTAGGATGGCCTAATTGTGTGTGTGTGTGTGTGTGTGTGTGTGTGTGTGTGTGTGTGTGTGTGTGTGTGTGTGTGTGTGTGTGTGTGTGTGTGTGTTTTTGTGTGTGTGTGTGTGTGTGTGTGTGTCTGTGTATTTTTGTGTGTGTGTGTGTGTGTGTGTGTGAATAAGTATATTGCTCTATCTTTTCAACTACATGCCTTCCATATTTATCTTTTTTTTGCACACTTTATAGAAGGAGAAAAAATTGTTTATCACATAACTGTTATTTTTCACATCAACAGCATCCTAAAATGGTAAATGGACTCCACTTATAAAGCGCTTTTCCCTGGTTTTTCACAGACTCAAAGCGCTTTACATTGTTTTGTACACATTCACCCAATCACACACACATTCATACACCGATAGCAGCAGCGGCT
The DNA here is from genome assembly GCA_026929865.2 of Hyperoplus lanceolatus. Classification (NCBI taxonomy): domain Eukaryota; kingdom Metazoa; phylum Chordata; class Actinopteri; order Uranoscopiformes; family Ammodytidae; genus Hyperoplus; species Hyperoplus lanceolatus. Next base: position 4,595,587 of record CM049406.2, read on the forward strand.
ACCACGCAGGGTGCAAGCTAACTCTCGGGAGCAATTCAGGGTTCAGTGTCTCTTTGCCCAAGGACACTTCGACATGTGGCGGGTAGACGGGGGATCGAACCTCCGACCCTGTACTCCAGAGGCGAACTCCCTACCCACTTCGCCACTGCCGCCCCTGTCTGTCTGTCTGTCTGTCTGTCTTTGTGTGTGTGTGTGTGCGTGTGTGTGTGTGTGTGTGTGTGTGTGTGTGTGTGTGTGTGTGTGTGTGTGTGTGTGTGTGTGTGTGTGTGTGTGTGTGTGTGTGTGTGTGTGTGTGTGTGTGTGTTTTCTTCTACAGTTTATACACTCACCGGCCACTTAATCACCTGTTCAATGGCTTATAAAAACAAAAAAGCTAATCAGCCAATCACACGGCCGCAATTTAATGCATTTGGGCATTTAGCCGTGGTCAAGACAATGTACTGAAGTCAAACCGGGCATCAGAATGGGGAAGAAAAGGGGGTTTAGGTGACTTTGAACATGGCATGGTTGATGGTGCACTGCAGGATGGATCCATACTTTCATGTTGTTAACGCCAAACTCTGAACCTGCCATCTGAATGTCGCAACTGAAAATCGAGACTCATCAGACCAGGCATGATTTTTAGTGTGTGTGTGTGTGTGTGAGAGTGTGTGTGTGTGTGTTTGTGTATGTGTGTGTGTGTGTGTGTGTGTGTGTGTGTGTGTGTGTGTTCATGCTATAACTCACACAGGATCATATTTTCTCAGAATTCGTCATTAGTATAAAACCTCTCAGCGACATATTTAGGGGCGACTGTGGCTCAGGTGGTAGAGCGGGTCGGCCGATGATCAAAGGGTTGGAGGTTCGATCCCCGCCCTGCCACCTGTGTCACAGTTATTGTGTCCTTGGGCAAGACACTTCACCCACTTTGCCTCGTGTGAATGTCGATAGTTAGCCTGCTGCTATCGGTGTATGAATGTGTGTGTGAATGGTAAAGTGGGAATGGAGAACAGGTCTCCCTTGCAAAAGAGTCTTCGGTCTCAATGGGATTTACCTGTAGAAATAAAAGGTTATATTTCAGAAGTGGAATGTTGAAAAAATTCGAAAAATTCTGACATTTTGATCCCAATCTCCAAAAGTCTAATGCCAATGTTTCTTTCAGAGGGGCCTGTTATTATGAGTCTAAAGGCCAGGACACACCAGCCCGATAATCGGTGTTAAAAAAATGCCAATCTGTTTGGTGTGTGCGGCTCGCGCAGAGGTCGTCGGGCTTGTTTCTGCCCCCGCCGTTGAACATGTTCAATCGGCGGCGACCGTCTTCATTTGGAGCCAATGGGGGGGGGGGGGGGGGTTTCTTTCAGAGCCAACAGGGCCTGTTGATTATGGAGACTCTTGCAAAAATGTGCTCTAAGGATATAAATACGTATAGAGAGATGCCAATGGCTTTGGGATTGGGGACGGAAAAAAACAGTGCTCGGTGTGTCTTTAGAGGAGGGAAGTGGAGTCCTGAAACGGCGACTCATTTTTTTGAGAGGGATATCGGGTGGTGTGCCTGGCCTTAATGCCAATGTTTCTTTCAGAGGGGCCTGTTATTATGAGTCTAATGCCAATGTTTCTTTCAGAGGGGCCTGTTATTATGAATCCTCTTTTGTTCAATCTTGGTGATCCTGTGAGGATTGTAAATAAATCCATTGTTTGAATGTTAGTTGCGTTCCAGTGATTACTTGCCACGATTTAGACCTTTTGCGTTTGTGTGTTAACCAATCAGTAGAATGCTCATTTGAATTGCAGATGGCGGCAGCTCTGTGTGTGTGTGTGTGTGTGTGTGTGTATGTGCAGGGTTGTGTGTGTGTATGTGTGGGTGTGTGTGTGTGTGTGTGTGTGTGTGTGTGTGTGTGTGTGTGTATGTGTGTGTGTGTGTGTGTGTGTGTGTGT
>CM049406.2:4610000-4612500 GCA_026929865.2 Hyperoplus lanceolatus
GTGTATTTGATGTATTTGCATTGAATATTGTGTATGTATTGTTGTTTTTCCTTTGAATTTGTTTTGAACTCGACGTCATCGTAAATGAGGGTCACACCCCTCAATTGGTCTCTCGAGGATAAATAAAAGTTAAATGAAATGAAATATGTCAAAATAGAACGCCCATATGATACAATGTTTGCATATGGAAGCTCAGGTTTAATGTGATGTCACCAGATTATTGCATGACTTTTTATCAGTGGACCTCAATACAAGTGTTCTCTGCAATTCATATTACTTGATAACAACTTTAAATTAGACTTTAGAAACTTTTCTCATCATATTTTTTGTCCTAGTGAAAGTTGATCTATTTAAGTGTGGAGTGATGTAATCTGAATTCCCATCAATGTGTTACATCTATCTGGTAAGAGATAATACAGGTTGTAATACTCATTCAGTATTTTAAAGGCTTTCTGAATGGCTTTGAATATCAATACGCATTAGGCTGTGTGTGTGTGTCTGTGTGTGTCTGTGTGTGTGTGTGTGTGTGTGTGTGTGTGTGTCTGTGTGTGTCTGTGTGTGTGTGTGTGTGTGTGTGTGTGTGTGTGTGTGTGTGTGTGTGTGTGTGTGTGTGTGTGTGTGTGTGTGTGTGTGTGTGTGTGTGTGTGTGAAGGCTACAGCAGCACATGTATTCTGGATCATATTTCAAACTGGCATTGACTTTGATAATTCTGAGATTTTTTTTAAACATATGCAATTATTTTTCCAAAAGATATTGGCTTTTGCAGTTTATTCACGGCATTTGAATTCAAATTAGTGTACAGTTAATCATACAGCAATCTGAAGCCCAAGGGTTCCTGTTAATTCACTTTTGGAGTAGGGGAATTATTTATTTTTTTTAAAATAATGTCCGTTAAAGATGGTTGTATAGGAGAAATATGCAGACACACAAAGACAAGGTTTACCTTAAATGTGCTACGAGGAACTTTTAAATATTTCTGAAACAGTTACATTTTTCCTCTGATGATCATGAATGACATGTAACAGCAAACAAGACCATCAGTGCAAAGAATGCTATTTTCATATAGTTTTTCTTAAAGAGGACCTATGATGCTTTTTGACTTTTATGACCTATAAACGTTGTTATGATGATTCATAGTCATGCTTAACCATACTAAATTATCAAATAATGACTTACATGCATTTGGACGTATTCCCTGCTGACCGTCTGGGGTGTCTGTGCAGAGCACTAAACACAGTGGAGAAGTCACGTGTTCAAAGCGGTCTACCCTTTCATAATTTGTGACGTCGCATAAAACTTTGTGACGTCTCCACGCGGATGTTTCCATGTATGGTAATGCTGTCACTTCCCTGTTCGCGTCTGCCTCGCGCCCTTATAGGTCCATGCTCGCGCTTCCCGCCACTGAAAGTGTTCCGGAAGGAAGGTAACCAATCACAACGGAGTGGGGTTTGCAGGAGGGGGGGGGGTAGCGGAGATGGCCGAAGCACAGGCGGAGGGAGCCGAAGCACACACACTCAAGTGTTGACAGGATGTGCTGGATCGCCAAAATAAGAGAAAGAGCTTCCCGAAAATCTACATAGTTTTTTGTGATGTGATTCGTGTCAGGTTGCTCTATAGCAGTGTAAAACAAGAAATTAAGCCCAGAAAAGTAGTATAATAGGTCCTCTTTAATGCCTTTGTCATGGGTATACGCTCATCCAGGAACAACAGCTGGCGTTGTAAAAACACTACCGCTTTTGTCCAAAGGGGGCGCTAGAAAGAACACAAACTATAAGTTCCTCGGAGCACCTTTAAGAAATTAATTTCGAAAGTATTATTTTTGAGTTAGCGCCAAGGGATCGTAGAGATAAAAGCCTAATGCATTGACGCCTGAAGGCAAACGTAACTCAGTATATGAAGCATGTCAGAGTGGCTTGACAGTGTTGACACATTTCAACCTGTTAGGATATTACACTGTCCATTTCCCACTGTCAACATGTGCCAAAATATCCCGGGAAATAGTCAGTTTAATCACATTTTGCTCACCGGTTTAGTACATTCAAAACTACTATACAAAAAAACTTATTTCTCTGTCTATATATGGTCACACCCGATAGCATAAGAGCTGTGATGAAAAAGCCCTACTAACGTCCAACTCATACTTATTAGGACGTCAATTTGAGTATGGTGTGGTAGGTAGGCGAGTTTGTGTAGGCGAGAAATGCCCGTATGAGTACTTACTTCCGGGAAGATTTTGTGTATGGATCGATAGGATACTTTTCCTACTCAACCGCCCTCACAATGCATTGCGTCTTTTCAAACAACAGACTTTTTTTTTTTTAATTCTTTATTGCTTCTGTATACTTCAGTGTAAACGGTCCGACAAACCTCACATGCACAATTGATCGTTAAGTAGACAGTATATACAGGTGAAACTCGTATTATTAGAATATCATGGAAAATCAGTTGGAATTGATGCAAGAATTCATGCAAAAGGGGCCCAAACCAAGCACTGAGTAC
>CM049406.2:4615000-4617500 GCA_026929865.2 Hyperoplus lanceolatus
AATAATAATAATAATAATAATAATAATAATAATAATAATAATAATAATTCATTTTATTTGAGGGCGCCTTTCAAAGCACTCAAGGTCACCTTACAGGGCATTGTTAAAAAACAAAAACAACAATGATAAAAGAACACAAGAACAAGACACATTAAAACAATTTACACAAGGGTGGTGAGATGGGTGGGAGACAATTAATTATATGGAATATGACAGTTTAAAAAGATGGGTTTTTAGATGGGTCTTGAATGTGGAAAGAGTGTCGGAGTTATTCATACCCCTTGAAATGTTCTACATTTTGTCACGTTACTACCACATACGTACATTTATTTTATTGGGATTTTATGTGATACACCAATACTCCAAGTATTTGTCTTTCTTCCAGGCAAAAAGTGTTTTGGCAGAGGTACATCATACAAGGGGTGGATGTCTCATTTTGAAGCTGAGCTAATCAGTTATACCTTTACGTTTATTTGTTTCTATTAAAACTAAATGTTGGAGACACATTTACATAATATAAGAGAACTGGGAGTAATATGTGTGGGTTGAAAGTATTTTTTACTGAAGGGTGTTAATTGTGATTTTGTTTCTGTGCCATGACATCAAATTTTTAAAAAGGTGCAGTGTGTAATATGACATCATCAAGGAAGTTCTAGAATGCAATTCTCCCTGGGTAACCCCACCACTTTTGAATAATAACAGAAGCTACAGTGGCCTTCAAGGACAAGAACAATTCTAAATTCTAAACAATGCACCTGATGACATTCCCGCTGACCTGCCCGCTCAATTCAGATTATTGGCAGAGGTGATTTTACACCAATGAGGACATATTTATGAATGAGGATATTGATTTTAGCTAATGAATTACTTAAAATGTTACACAGTGTCCCTTTAAAATTATCGACTTGTTTGGTCTGGTTAAAACAACTCACTGGTTCAATTCAAATGTGAAATATCTGTCAGATCTGCAATTTAATGTCAATATTATTTGAAATATACACATTATTGTAAAGGGAGTATTTTTCTTAATTCTGATTTTTTTTTAGCATTTTCAAGCTTTATTTGATAGTGCAGAGTTGAAATGGGGAGACAGAGACAGAGAGAGAGAGAGAGAGAGAGAGAGAGGGGGGGATGATCTGCAGTAAAGGTCCATGGGTCGGATTTGAACCACTGCAACGAAGGCCGGAGTCAATATGGTACGCGCTCTATCCACTACGCCACCGGAGCGCCCCTTAATTATTTAAAGGTAGAAAAATCTCCTATGTGAGTATTTACTTTTCCTATGCTGACTGTTGGTTCAGTGTGTTTGTGGTTAAACGTGTGGCGGTTGTCCTGTGTTGTTTGTTGATTCAACATGATGAAAGCTGTTGATGACTGTCAACACAAGGTCACTTTGGGGCTGAGAAATATTCCTTACCATGGTGCGACCCGTGGACCTTTCCTGCAGGTCATCCCCCCTCTCTCGCTCTCTCTCTCTGTCTCCCCATTTCAACTCTGTACTGTCTAATAAAGCTTGAAAATGCCAAAAAAAAAAATTATAATAAATATATATAGGGGAGAACGGGGGAATCTGAGGCATCGGGTAATGTGAGCCACCCGCTGTATCTAGGCAACGAAAAACATTTGTGGTCATGTGAGAAATATGTTTTCAAGCCCCTCTCATTTCCCCTTGGCCCTGAAAGAGAGGACCTCATGGTGCTGTGGTAAGCATGTTTTTTTTTCACCAAAATAGGTATTTTGCATGTAAAAGTAAATGTTCTTGCTGTCAACTTAATCAACTGTTGTGCCAAAGCAAATGTATTCACGTAGAAAAACATCTATCATACGTGTTGATGAACTACCAACATATGAAACCATGTGATGCTGATAACTGAAGATTAGCCTGAAATGCTAAGACCCCACAGCTGGGGTAAAGTGAGCCACTTGACAACTTTTTTTAAAACAATCATATTTTCACTGCCCTTTGTCTTGAAAAAATTCTGCTAATGCCCATTTCTAGGAAACACCCTGAATTAATGGGAAATGTGTAAATTTGAGTGATGAATCATTTTAGCTCGCTAAGAGGGGAGCAAATGTAAAAAGTGGCTCAGATTACCCTGTTCTCCCCTATATAATTGTTTTATATATTCCTTACCAAGGCAAGTATCACTAGCCTGGTGCTACCAGACCATCGCACTTCATTTAATTTGTAGAGAAGGTCTGGAATCGCTCTATTGACAAACGTTCCCTCACTTGAAGGCGGGTGTCTGTTGAAGTTTAAACTAATGGATCTGCCCAGTGCCACTCTGGATTAGCCAACCAATCGCATAACGTTTGTTTGTGACGTATGACATGCGCCGGCTTCTGAGCCACTCCCTCTAAGTATCACAACATGTCAACAATTATAATTTCACAGGCAACTGCAAAAAAAAAAAAAAAAGTTGTTTGTTTCAACATTGTAGCCATATATGTAAGGGTTAATGCCCGATGAGGTGTCCATGTATCATGTATGAATGGACAC
>CM049406.2:4627500-4637500 GCA_026929865.2 Hyperoplus lanceolatus
GATATATCTTTGAAGAACAAACTCTTGAGAGCGTTTCAATTGTGTGTGTGTGCTTTGCAATCGGAGATGAAGAGGCTATTTGACTGTTAAGTGAGAGAGGGAGAGAGATAGAGGGAGAGAGAGTGAGAGAGAGAGAGAGGGGGAGAGAGATAGAACCAGAGAGAGAGAGAGAGAGAGAGAGATAGAGGGAGAGAGAGTGAGAGAGACAGAGAGAGACAGAGAGAGAGAGAGAGAGATAGAGAGAGAGCGAGAGAACCAGAGAGAGTGAGAGAGACAGAGAGGGGGAGAGAGATAGAACCAGAGAGAGAGAGAGAGAGAGAGAGAGAGAGAGAGAGCGAGAGAACCAGAGAGAGAGAGTGAGAGAGACAGAAAGAGGGGGAGAGAGATAGAGAGAGATAGAGAGAGAGCGAGAGAACCAGAGAGAGAGAGAGAGAGAGAGAGAGAGAGCGCTTATCAGGGAATTTGTTTGTGGCACAGTCAAACACTTCATTTGCATACATTTCTTGGAGAGTGAAAATTAAAGCTCATGCATTTTGCTGAAGCAGAAGGAGCAGCATCAGTCCACCATTCAATCCAGTGTACACCTGGGGCCTCATTTATAAAGCTTGCGGCGCAAAAAAACCTTGCGTATACGGAAAGAAATGTGCGGGAAAATGTGCGGTGGAAAACGTTGGTATTTATAAAATCATTCTTTGCGGAGAAGTGTGCGTATTCCTACGCCAACTTTCGACCATGCGTAGAGCTACCGCAAGGTTTTCCTGACTCGGGGAATCAGCGACACTCAATGGCAACACCACGAAATAAAGCTCAGATCGTCTGCACACAATTCCCCGCAGGTGGGTCACTATAAAGGGAAGATTGCGTGTATTTACAGTTTTCTTTCTTCATAATACATGTGTTGGGTTTGTTTGATGAAATTGACCAATCAGCTAAAGTCTGCTAGTCTCTAAGCAACGAGCACAACCATGGTTACAATCAATATGTATTTATAAAACCACAAGTCTTCCTGCATCCACACTATTCACACTTTACTTAGTATTACCATGTAATCACCTGGTCAGTGATCAAATTCCTTCATGATTTTTCTCTACTTATGACATCTATTGCAGCATGTCCGTCCTGGGAGAGGGATCCCTTACTCTGACGACTCTCCCTGAGATTTCTTAAATTTTTTTTAATCCCGGTAAAGGGTTTTTTACTGGGAGTTTTTTCTCAGCTGAGCTAAGGGTGTAAGGGCAGGGTGTCATATTGTATCATATTGTATGAAATGTAAAGCCCACTGAGACAAATGTATTTGTGATTTTGGGCGATACAAATAAAACTGATTTGATTTGATAAAAGACCCAGAGACCCTTTCATCCACTGGACCTCATTGCTAACTGCAGTCTTGAATGTGGATGATTTTTTTGACAAATGGCTAAAAGTCACAGCACGATGTAACATACAGGGACAATGTGCAAACGAAACATTAACTTTGTTTAGAGCAAGGAGAGAGAGAGAGAGAGAGAGAGAGAGAGAGAGAGAGAGAGAGAGAGAGAGAGAGATACATTGTACCAGGTGTCGGCAGACTGCTATTCTCCACCTGTAGTCCCACAAAAAAAGCAGGTGCTGCCCAGTATGGTTTAAACCTGCAGTGTGTAGAATTTTGGGTTTTATTTCCTAGCAGATTTTGTAGAAAGTAATAATAATATCCATAAGTATGTTTAATTTAGTGCATAATAGCTGAAAAAAATGTTTTGAATTATTTTTTTTCCCTTAGAAAGGGTCTCATATATGTCCATCTTGAAAGTGTCATAGTTTGAATGTCATCAGGTGCATTGTTTAAACTTTAGAATTGTTCTTGTCCTTGAAGGCCACTGTAGCTTCTGTTATTATTCTAAAGGGTTGGGGTTACCCAGGGAGTGTTGCATTCTAGAACTTTGTAGAACTTTCTTGATGATGTCATATTACACACTGCCCCTTTAAGAGTGCAGAATTGTATGTTTTTTGCAGCATCTTGATCAAGCAGATATATTATAAAGAATGGGTTGGATGCTAGGTTTGTGTTGAAGTGTTGATTGTCTTTCACTATAAAGCTGCATTAGTTAATAGCACCAAGAGCTTTTTAAGGGGCATTCATGAACAGTCGGAAATTTGATAGTCCTATAAATATTATGTTTTTTCAGCTTCAGTTAGCTATGGTAAGTTGGTTTTCTGGAAAATGTTCTAAACAAAACACGCCCTGCGTTCCAATCCCCATACTTCCCTACTATTTAGTAAACCAGAAAAAGATTTAGGATGTCCCAATACATGCACGTCAATTGTAGTATGCTGAAGATAGATAAATGCCTCACTTACTCCAATAGCATTTTGGAGCTTTCGTCTTTATTCTTGACATTTCTCGACATAATGAAAAAAAATCTTCCTTATCCGATTTTTTTCCTCTCCTGTCTGTGGCCCTAAAACTCTTCTGTACTTTAGTATGTAGTGTAGTAAAAAGACTAAAACTCTTCTGTACTTTAGTATGTAGTGTAGTAAAAAGAACAATATGTGATTTGGAACGCAGGGATTCTTTTAAAACCCTTTTTTTTGTCCTGCCCCCTGACTATATATCTCTGGTTGTAGTCACGGAATCCATACTTGACCCCGACTTTTGACCTCAATGAGGAAGGGAAAAGAGGGTAACAACACAAGCTAATTTGTCCTTTGGGAATATATACAGCTCTGGAAAAAATGAAGAGACCACTCCAAATGTTCAGTGTCTCTCGTTTTACTATTTATAGGCATACTATGTCTGAGTAGAATGAACATTTTGGTCTTTATAATATAAACTACTGACAACATTTCTACCAAATTCCAATTCATGTTTTGTCATTACGAGCATTTTCGATAAGTTATGTAGAGATGAAGATTGAAGAAAAATCCAGACTGGTCTCTTCATTGTTTTTATGGAGCTGTAGAAGAATTCCCAGTTGTCTGTGTGTGTCCCAGGGGAAAGAATACAAAAACACAAGTAGATCCAATAAATTCTTTTTTTTTATCGATTTTCCAATAAAAAATACATTCATACAGAAACTATTTTACAAAACAATTTCAGAAATGAAAAAAAATCTTATTATGCCATAAAACAAACAAAAATAGAGCCTCATATTTCACCTCCTCAAATCTCCACGTTTTATCCAATGGAGATAATAGTTTTCAAGCTGAAGATAGCAGGGTGTTGTAGTAGTAAGTAGCAGGTCTTTGAAAAAATAAGAAAGAAAAAAAAATAAATAAAATGAATACTCAGCGGGCAAAGTTATGACAATTCAAGTGTCCGGAACAATTCATTTATGAAAGTTATTTTTTTTTTGCACAGCTTTGGAAAAATTTAAGAGACCACTCCAAATGTTCAGTGTCTCTCGTTTTACTATTTATAAGCATATGTTTAGAGTAGAATGAACATTTTGGTTTTATAATATAGACTACTGACAACATTTCTACCAAATTCCAATACAATTGTTTGTCATTAAGAGCATTTTTTTAATAAGTTATGTAGATATGAAGATTTGAGAACAATCCAGACTGGTCTCTTAATTTTATTTCCGGAGCTGTATATTTTGTTTTCTTGAAATGTGATAGGCCACAGGTGTATAGGGGAGAACGGGGTAAGTAGGCACACTTTTTACTCTAGTGAGAATTACCCCGTTCTCCCCTACTCAATTGATGCCTTTTTAAAACCTACATTTGAACTATCTTCCTCCAATCCGATCAAACACACAAGCAAAAATATTACAGAGGCAAACCAAATAAAAGGAGAATTTCTACAATGATTCTTTCTGCCTCTCGTCTTGAATTGGTTCATATTTTCAAACAACAACAACACTGCACAAGATGTTGCTTTTGGTCCCATACCCATTTCAAAATAGAAGCTTCCATACAAAATTCTCTTATGTTTACAATGTACACATCTTTGCACTTCTTTGACATTTCTCTCAGTGTATGGACTCAGATGTCTGTATGCTAGTCACTGCATATTTCGGAAGGCTTTTTACTTTTTTTTTACTCTGTGTTTGTCTATTTGTTGATGTTGTTTGTACTGATATGGATCCCCCTGGGTCTGAAATACAGAATTATCATATATTATCTTTCATTTTTAACTAGTTTTCGAGTTTACAAACAAGGCTGCCTTTAAAAGTTGACTATGATAAAACCAGCCATACCTTTTTCAAGCAAACAAGTTACCTTATTCAACCCTCCCATTTGTTGTGTCAATACATACAGCTCTGGCAAAAAAAAATTGAAGAGACCACTCCAACTTTTCAGTGTCTCTCGTTTTACTATTTATAGACATATGTTTGAGTAGAATGAACATGTTGGTTTTATAATATAAACTACTGACAACATTTCTACCAAATTCCGATTCATTTTTTGTCATTAAAGAGCATTTTTTCAATAAGTTATCTAGAGATGAAGATTTAAGAAAAATCCAGACTGGTCTCTTACATTTTAAAAATTTTTCTAGTGAAAGACACTGTTACTCTGAAATATATTGAAGAAATAGGGGAACCAATGCTGATTGGAGTTAGTTTATCCGAATGTGAAACGGTGAAACAAATAAAATAAAATAAAATAAAATAAATTTATGTGTATCAACCCACATAGGAGTGTGCTGAAGTCATGTACAGTAACTGAATAAAAAAAAAAAAAAATAAAAAAAAAACAAGACATGCATATAGTGAAAGTTGGTACAGACATAAGATCTGGTCCTGGTCTCATCTCAAGCCACTTTGCTGCTTAGACACACACACACACACACACACACACACACACACACACACACACACACACACACACACACACACACACACACCTATATACCCCTTAGCGTAGCCTAGCTTGACCGGTTGGACTGGTTATTCTAATGTTTAGTCAGACCAAGGGTTGTTTGAAAACCGAAGACTGAGTGAAGATACCGACTCATCCCGAGGGTTTGACTTTCCCAAACACATACAGCAACTAACACAGACCCATGATTGAGAATGTATCTCGTCAATATTCTAAAAAAGAACATATCATTTTCTTTAAAGTAGCTACGAGGAAATATCTCTGAAACAGTCTCATTATTCCTCTGATGATCATCATTTACATGTAACCGCAAACGAGACCATCAGTGCAAAGAATGCTATTTGTATATAGTTTTTCTTAATGCCTTTGTCATGGGTCATACGCTCACCCAGGAACAACAGCTGGCGTGGTAAAAACACTAACGCTTTTATCCGAAGTGGGCGCAAGAAGAACACAAACTTAAAGGGGCACTGTGTAAAATTTTCAGTAATGTATTAGCTAAAATCAATATCCTCATTCATAAATATGTCCTCATTGGTGTAAAATCACCTCTGCCAATAATCTGAATTATCCTCCTGAGCGGAGAATTACAAATATTAATATTACATTTTGTACATTGAGCAGGCAAGTCTTATGGAGGAATCCATGTTTTTGGAATGTGATCAGGTGCATTGTTTAGAATTTAGAATTGTTCTTGTCCTTGAAGGCCACTGTAGCTTCTGTTATTATTCTAAAGGGGTGGGGTTACCCAGGGAGCGTTGCATTCTAGAACTTTGTAGAACTTTCTTGATGATGTCATATTACACACTGCACCTTTAAAAGTTCCTCGTAGCACCTTTAAAGACAGTATGATTGGGAGAAATCAACACATAAAGCTCCGGAAGAAATGAAGAGACCACTCCAAATGTTCAGTGTCTCTCGTTTTACTATTCAGAGGCATATGTTTGAGTAGAATGAACATTATGATTTTATACTATAAAACTACTGACAACATTTCTATACCAAATTCACAATACAAATATTGTCATTTAGAGCATTTCCAACAAGTAATGTAGAGATGAAGATTTAGGAGAAATCAAGACTGGTCTATTCATTTTTTCCAGAGCTGTAGATGGCCCAAGTGTATTGTTAAGTGTTTTTCTCAGCAGTACATCCTAATGCATCATAATTAGCGTTGTGGCCTGATCAAGCCACATTTTTAAGAGAACATAATATTCCATAAAGCCTGCTACATACTCCGCGAGAACAAAGAACAAACTTCTCGCTGACAGAGCTGCGAGAAGTTCTTTCTGGTCTGGACATTTCATACTTCACGAGAACTCAACTGCCGAACACGCCACACGCTGTGATACCATAGTAGCGCCAGCTGATTGGCTTTCTTCATTGACTTCAGACTGACCAATCACAGAGTAGTTCTCGGACGCAAAACCGGCGAAAAGAAAGTTCGGCCCGGGCGATGTGTCGTGCGAGAACAGCTGAACAAGAGCTGAGAGAAGAACATTACGTAATATTTTCTTCTGGCAGCTCTGTCACCGAGAACTTTCTTCACACACACACACACACACACAGAAACCTATAGAACTGTCTTCTTTCTTCTCGCAGAGTATGTAACAGCCAAAACTCTGTACCTTTCTGGCAGTAAATTATAATCCCATCTGAAGTGCATCCACAACGCCGTAATACTACATAGTAGCAAAGTCCTCACTAAACTAAATTTTCCCCAAAGTGCTCCACAATTCCGCCTGATTTTGAAGAATAACGATTTAGTTTTTGATATGGTTATGATGATATATTACAACACATAATGCACAGAGATGTCAGAATGGTAGTCATTATGAAGGCGATATATATGTGGGTAGATATTTTTTTGGAGGAGTTTAGAGGGAGTCTGTCGCAAAGGGCTGTATGGACGCTATAGCCTTTATAAAGCAATTCAATGTACACACTATAGTGCATTTGAAACTCCCGTTTGCTGTGTGTGTGTGTGTGTGTGTGTGTGTGTGTGTGTGTGTGTGTGTGTGTGTGTGTGTGTGTGTGTGTGTGTGTGTGTGTGTGTGAGACAGAGAGAGATTTAACAGGACAAGGCCACTTACATAAGGCATCAATAAGGTCAACAGTGCATTCACAGATAGAAAAAAAAAAAAGAGAAAATTGAAGAAAAAAAGGAAAAAATATTCCTTGATATAGAGACAAAAGTTGCCAAGCAATAGTGGTATCCCCAACCTATCAAGAAAATAAAAAAACTTAAATTAAATTAAAACTACATGACTGCCTTATGTGTTGTGTACAATACTATGATACTAACCCTGCGTTCCAAATCACATACTTTTTCTTTCTACTACACTACATACTAAAGTACAGAGGAGTTTTAGGGCCACAGACAGGAGAGAGAAAAATAAATCAGATAAGGAAGATTTTTTTTCATAATGTCGAGAAATGTCAAGAATAAAGACAAATACTCCAAAATGCTATTGGAGTTAGTGGGGGCATTTATGTATTTTCAGCATACTACAATTGACTTGCATGTATTGGGACATCCTAAATCTTTTTTTATTTTTATTTTTTTTTAGATATTTTTTTTTGGCATTTTTTTATGCTTTATTGATAGTGTAGAGACAGAGTTGAAATGGGGCAGAGAGGGGAGTGACATGCAGAGAATGACTGCGGGATGGAATCGAACCCGGGTCCGCTGCTGGCCGAGGCCCATGGGGGGGACGCCCTACCAACTGAGCTAAAGGCGCCCCCTAAATCTTTTTCTGGCAAACTAAATAGGAAGTATGGGGATTGGAACGCAGGGTCAGTTATTTGAAGATAGCTGCTCTCGAATGGAATTTGGTTGTCCTATACTCAAACAGGTGAGCAACACATATCCCCCCCCCCAGATCCCATGCGACTTCAGTAATAATGGCAATAAGTGTGTATGTGTACAACTGTTGTTTTTGTATTTTTTTTTTTTTTTTTTAGCTTACACAGCGGATAACAAAAAAAAATTGCGTTCTAGCGTGTGTTTTTTCGAGACAGGCGCTACATTATACATTGCACATTTAATAGCTGCACTAAACAAAACGACCTCCCATTGGTTTGAATGGGGGGGTAGCTGTAATTCCACCTCCATACAGACAGAGGGCGCTCTTGGGGGCAAAAAATTTGCTCCACCCAAAACAACCCCGCTTTACTCAAATAGCACGGACATAACCCCAACTTTTTTTTTTATCATTGTTGTTGCTTTGCATTAATTCTAAGTGAGACCACAAAAAATATCGAAAACATCGAAAACATCGCCCCCTCCCTAGCAAAAAAATAAAAATAATAAAAAAAAGACCTCTCCGCGTAACAATATCCCCCAAATGTTTGTGTCATTCACTCGCAAGTTCCACAAACGCAAGCTCCATCCTCCCAGTCCAAAGAAGCCACAGCCAGCTAGCTCAGGCATATCCAGGCATTTCCAGTCGCACGCAGGCAGGCACTCAGTCGACCCCCCTCCCCACCCCCCCACATCATGCGCACAGACAGGCAAACACACTGCCATTGGAGGAAAGTCCCACGAAAAACCTCCAAGGGAAAAAACAAAGCATTGAACACCATACTAAGCAGAGTCTCCTTTCCATCTTCAGAACCAGATTTTTCCCGCTCAAAAAAATAGTCAAGTCAGTCCGATCTCGCAAATCAAATCCTCTTCTTGTAAAAATGCCTTTTGTTCAAGAGCCAAAACAAATCTCCAGGTGTTTTGTTGAGAGAGGCACTAACGCATGGTGCAAATAAAAGCCTTTGAGCTATTTGCTTTCTTCTTTTTTTCCACTGACTTGGAAGTTTGCCGGTGGTGGGTGGTGGGTGGTGGGTGCCCTCCCGTTAACTTTCGCGGGACACACACACACACCGGCCTCGCTGATTTCCCCCGTTACACACACACACATGTCGGGGACCATCAAGCGCAATCTTCCTCTACTTCTTCTTCTTCTTCTTCCCCTCCGAGCGTCTCATCACCGCGGCGGCCATCTTAGATATGCCTCTTCATGTGCAGCGCCAGGTGGTCTGAGCGAGAGAAACACCTGTAGGGGGGACAGAGAGAGAGAGAGAGAGTTTTAGATAAAGATTTAGGTCTTGGGGGGCGCCCTTAGCTCAGTTGGTAGGGCGTCCCCCCCCCCATGGGCCTGGGCCAGCAGCGGACCCGGGTTTGATTCCAGCCCGCGGTCGTGCTCTGCATGTCACTCCCCTCTCTGCCCCATTTCAACTCTGTCTCTACACTATCAATAAAGCATTAAAAAAAATGCCAAAAAAAAACGATTTAGGTCTTGTGGACATGTGTATGGATGGAGGGACACAGAGAGAAAGAGGAGATTGGTTAAAGACCTACTTCACCGGTGGAGATATGAAGGTGTATTGAAAAAAAAAATCTGTGTGCTTTGAAAAGACGCAATGCATTGTGGGGCGGTTGAGTAGGAAAAGTATCCTATCAAGCATTTCTCGCCTACACAAACTCGCATACACAACCACAACATACTCATTCTAAAAGCCCTACTAATGTCCTACTCATACTTAAAGCCCTACTAACATCCCACTCGTACTAAAAGCCCTACTAACGTCCTACTCATACTAAAAGCCCTACTAACGTCCTACTCATACTTAAAGCCCTACTAACATCCCACTCGTACTAAAAGCCCTACTAACGTCCTACTCATACTAAAAGCCCTACTAACGTCCTACTCATACTAAAAGCCCTACTAACGTCCTACTCATACTAAAAGGGCTTTTAGTATGAGTAGGACATTAGTAGGGCTTTTCCCAGTGCCTCTCACCTGTCACAGTGGCTGCATTTGAAGGGCTTGGCTCCGGTGTGTTTCCTGAAGTGTCTGGTTAGCTCGTCGCTTCGTGCAAAGCGCCACTCACAGCCCTCCCATGAACACCTGTAGGGCTTCTCACCTGCAACACAAGGGACACGGAGGGACCATCAGAAACTGTGTGTGTGTGTGTGTGTGTGTGTGTGTGTGTGTGTGTGTGTGTGTGTGTGTGTGTGTGTGTGTGTGTGGTATCATTAGAAACTGTAGCATTTAACAGGAAGAACAACATACTATCTCAAAATGTGTTTTTAGTTTTCAGAACATTAAGATTACTTTTTGGCATTTTCAAGCTTTATTAGACAGTACAGAGTTGAAATGGGGAGAGAGAGAGAGAGAGAGAGAGACAGAGAGGGGGG
>CM049406.2:4640000-4642500 GCA_026929865.2 Hyperoplus lanceolatus
GTGTGTGTGTGTGTGTGTGCTTGTCTGTATTAGACTGAGAGTGTGTGTGTGCGCGAGCTCGCGTGCGTGTGTGTGTGTGTGTGTGCGTGCGTGTGTGTGTGTGTGTGTGTCTGTGTTTTAGTCTGTGTGTGTGTTAGACTGAGAGTGTGAGTGTGTTACTGACTGTGTGTGTGTGTGTGTGTGTGTGTGTGTGTGTGTGTGTGTGTGTGTGTGTGTGTGTGCGTTTGTGTTGTTTTTCAAAAAGCTACAGTGTGTAATATCGGAGTTTTTTGCAGTATCTAGTTGTGTAAAGTAAGTTGCAATGCTCCAGGTCAACCGTTCCTGTTCTTAGAGAATTTACAGAAGCTACGGTGGCCTTCAAGGACAAGAAGCTATAGTCACTAAAGATGGCATCATCCACCAACTGCCTCAAGTCTTTCCACAATATCAAGTGATGAGGTGAAGATGTATTTAGTTATATATTCTATAGTACTTCTTCTTCTTCTTGGTCGTCCAACAGGTGCATTTCCCCCAGGACGCCCACTATATATAAAAACATGTTGTCCATTCTGTGAGAAAAAAGTTTTTTTTAACAATATGTAAGATACTACAATTTTTAATTTGTTTTATCTGCCACCGCGATATTGAATGTCTAGCTTAGTTTCAAATGCAGGCTTACTTTAACAACAGCTACCTGAACCCAACTCATTTTTAAGCGCTCTGAGTGAGAGAAGAGCGCTATATAAATAAAATTTATTATTATTATTATTATTATTATTTTACACAATGCACCTTTGAGCTAGAAAATCTTAAAAAGCTTCGGGCCAATATCCCCCCACTCCAAACAAGTTCACACTCAAAACATCTTGCATGGCAGCATTTAAAAACACCCTGCTCTCACACATATTTTACCTGTGTGTGTGCGGTGGTGTGTTTGCTCTTACGTAGATATTAAAGTAATACAAAAAACTACTTCGCTAATCAATCACTGATAAAAAAACATCTCCCATTCACTCAAAAACACCCTACCATAACAAATATTTACCTGTGCCTGTGTCTGTGTCTGTGTGTGTGTGTGTGTGTGTGTGTGTGCACTCTCTCTGTCTCCCCATTTTCAACTCTGTACTATCTAATAAAGCTTGAAAATGTCCCCCCCCCCAAAAAAAAAGGCACATTTACCTGTGTGTGTGCGCTGGTGTGCCTTGAGGTGTGAGCTCTTGGTGTAGACCTTCCTGCATCCGTTGAACAGACACCTGTGCACCCGCCTCCTGCCGTCCGGAGACGCCTCCCCGCTGACCAAACCCGATCTCTCCGCGGCCTTTTCCGAGCCCACAGTCCTTACTTTGCCCCCCGGCGAGTTTCCAGTCTGTACCCCTGTCCCTGCTAACCCTCCACTCCACACCTTCCCGACCAACATTTCCTTGCCCAATTCGGGTGACGACGGTGGGGTACTTATACTGGCCGAGCCCATGTCTTCTCCGCTGTCTCCCAAAATGTCCGTCAAAGAATTTGTGGTGAACTCGAGCGTAGTCGGCGAAAGTTCCTCGGAGCTTTCGGAGGTCTCGCTGCTTGCGTCGGAGTGAAAGCCGCCCGCGTCGAGATGGTGCACCCCGATGTCATGACTGTCTGGGTTCTCCTCGTCCTCCTCTTGCTTGATGGACATGGATTGGGGGATTTTGGGGTCCTCCCCCGCGTTGGCTGATTTGGAGTCACCGCACGCGAGCATGAGTTTGCTCCAGAGGTCTTCTTGGCTTGGGAACTTGAGTTCTGTTGTGGATGACACGTAGGGCTCGTTCTGAAGGTACCGCTCCAACTCTAGGCAAGTCTAAAAGGGGGAGAGAGAGGGAGAGGAGATAGGGGTGAGAGGAATTCTAGTGTTAATACACAGCCTAGACTCTGTAAATAAGCATGGATCTAGCCGAGCTGCATGGGCCTCCTGTGGTAAATACTTTTAACCAGATATTCCCTAGAAAGACCCAAAGAAAAAAAAATTGGAAACACAAACTCTAGTGTTCTACTACTGCATACACGCACGCACGCACGCACGCACGCACACACACACACACACACACACACACACACACACACACACACACACACACACACACACACACACACACACACACACACACACACACACACACACACACACACACACACACACACACACACAGGTTATTCTTAGCAGCAGCAACAGCAGGAGAGGGAAATGGATGTGACACTGTATCGCCACCACTCGCCCGGCTTCCTTCCTTCCTTCCTGAGACTTTAAGACACAATGTCTGTGTTTGAAAAGCCCTACTAACGTCCTCCCTCCTACATACTCAACATGTATATACTACATACTGTCTACTTAACCATAAAGCCCTACTAACGTTCTCCCTCCTGCATACTCAACATGTGTATACTACATACTGTCTACTTAACGATCGATTGAGTATGCGAGGTTCATCGGACAGTTTACACTGAAGTATACAGAAGCAATAAAGAATTTAAAAAAAAAACACATCCGTGCCGTTGC
>CM049406.2:4650000-4652500 GCA_026929865.2 Hyperoplus lanceolatus
ACTGGTAGGGCGGGGTTTATGACCCGACCCTTACTGGTAGGGCGGGGTTTATGACCCGACCCTTACTGGTAGGGCGGGGTTTATGACCCGACCCTTACTGGTAGGGCGGGGTTTATGACCCGACCCTTACTGGTAGGGCGGGGTTTATGACCCGACCCTTACTGGTAGGGCGGGGTTTAGGCTGGACTGCTATAGCCGCCACCAGAATGTGGGTCAAACTATCGGGCCGTGGAACAACTGTGGACAAGCCAGCGGTCTCTTGTTTTTGCTTGGTCAAACCAGCCGCTTCTTTATTTATTCCCCCCGTGTTGTTGAGAGCAGAGACGGCCCGGTGCAACTGATAGAGACAGTGAGCGAACAGCGCTGGCTACGTGACATTGTAGCAGTGGGACACAGTGTAGCCAACTGGTTCATTTAATGACGAGGAAAAACACCACACAATAAACAGAGCTGTGCTCACATTTTCGCCAAAACAGAAGAATATCTTCACTCTTGCCGAGATGACTACACATGGCGGAAATTATTCTTTCGACCAATCAAATGACGGCAGTGTGTAGCTCCGCCTTTTAGGCACCCTTTCAGGCGGCTAGTACCCCTACGGAGGAGTACTGAGATTAGGAGCGGCTCAGAGCGGTTAGGTGCACTTAAACCGTACCCTACCCAACTTTTGGCAAAGGAAAAGCCAAACTACCCGGACCGAACCGCTCTGATCCGACCCGCTCTACTCGGTGGAAACGAGGCATATGTGTGAGAGAGTGCAAGTACGTGTGTGTGTGTGTGTGTGTGTGTGTGTGAATGTACAGTCTGTGTATATGTGCAATTATGTGTGTGTGTGTGTGTGTGTGTGTGTGTGAATGTACAGTCTGTGTATATGTGCAATTATGTGTGTGTGTGTGTGTGTGTGTGTGTGTGTGAATGTACAGTCTGTGTATATGTGCAATTATGTGTGTGTGTGTGTGTGTGTGTGTGTGTGTGTGTGTGAATGTACAGTCTGTGTATATGTGCAATTATATGTGTGTGTGTGTGTGTGTGTGTGTTATTCTGAATGACCTGTGGCTCTGTTTCTTCAAAGGACAGCCTACTTCACTAGCATCAGAGCGTGTTAACTCTTCTAGAATCTCGATTGCGATCGTCAAACCACATATCGCCGCTTCACTCGTTTCCTGTACAGGCAGGAGAGCAGTGGATGCACAAAATGAAAGCGTGGGCTGCACATACAACTTCGGAAAACATAAGAGACCAGTCTGGATTATTTTCTTCAATCTTCATCTCTACATTACTTATTGAAAATGCTCTTTAATGACACAAAAATGTATTGGAATTTGGTAGAAATGTTGTCAGTAGTTTATATTATAAAACCAAAATGTTCATTCTACTCAAACATATGCCTATGAATAGTAAAACGAGAGACACTGAACATTTGGAGTGGTCTCTTACATTTTTTTCCAGAGTAAGTATAGGCCTAGTAAGCAAGTCAGTGAGTGAGTAAGATTTTAAGTATATAGCATCCCTCATAACCTAGGTTACAAGGTGCAAAAGTATGCATGAGTAGCCTTCCATACAAGATATAAACACAACCCATATAGAAACTACATAGTTCTAAGTGCACATTGAGAGTAACAGATAAAAAATTACACACACACACACACACACACACACACACACATACACACAGACAGACAGCACAGACAGACAGACAGACACACACACACACACACACACACACACACACACACACACAATTTATAAATGTCACACAGGCTCCAGTTTGTAGGTAAGAATCATGAGACTCACTTGCGCGCACACACACACACACACACACACACACACACACATTCATAGACAGACACACACACACACACACACACACACACACACACACACACACACACACACACACACACACACACACACACTAGGTTAGAGTCATGCATATTAATCAGTTATAATAGGCCCTCATGTTGACATATGCCCTGATACAGTATATTCTCTGTGTCAAGCTGTATTACGTCGGTAGCACAGAAACCTGATTTATTAAATGTCACATCCACATTCTCATGAGTAGGTGTGTGTCAGTGTGTGTGTGTGTGTGTGTGTGTGTGTGTGTGTGTGTGTGTGTGCTTGTGTGTGTGTGTCAGTGTGTGTTCTCAATTCTCAATAGTTCATTATTCATTGTCGGCCTTAAAAGGATACGCAGCCTTTAAAACTAATGGGGCTTTTATTTTGTTAAGTGAAGAGTTAAATTGCCAACTTACCCTCTGCAAAAAAAAAAATTATAGACAGCACATTACATTGCTTAAAAAAAATAATCTTGTGTCAATACACAGCCTAGGCTCTGTAAACCGGTGTGTGAACAAACAAAGGGGGTGTTATGGCCGACCAACCTTAATGGCCACATAGCTTGTAGGCTGCTGCCACTCGAAGCCTTGACGCGTGTGTCATATATCCAGTTCTGTGTTATAACCTTTTTTTATTTATACAGGTAAATCCCATTGAGACC
>CM049406.2:4660000-4662500 GCA_026929865.2 Hyperoplus lanceolatus
CATGATCCATAAATTCTTCATTAGATGAGTCATCACCATTCCATCTGTGTAACATTTAGGCTGTTCTCAGAGAGAGAGTGTGTGTGTGTGTGTGTGTGTGAGTGTGTGTGTGTGTGTGTGTGTGTGTGTGTGTGTGTGTGTGTGTGTGTGTGTGTGTGTGTGTGTGTGTGTGTCTGTGAGTGTGTGAGTGTGTGTCTGTCTGTCTGTCTATGAGTGTGTGTGTGTGCTCGCGTGCGTATGTATGTGTGCGTGTGTGAGTGTGTGTGTTTCTGAGTGTGTGTGTGTGTGTGTGTGTAGGTTTCAGTTGACCCCTCTCTACAGTATGTTAACCGTTTTCTGGAACGTTGCATTTTGTGTCGGGACGTCCCATGGGAGCAGTAAAGCAGGGAAGCGATGGAGCGAGGGAGGAAATGAGAGGCTGATAAATGCACAGAGAGGGTATAAGATAAGTGCACAATATGTAAGTCCGGACATGTATGGAAAGAGGTGTGTGTGTGTGTGTGTGTGTAAAGCTTTTAAGTGACGTAACAGGCAATGTGTGCACCTGTGTTTTTAGCTGGTGACTCCCATTCTTAACAGCTAGACGTTTCCCAGCCCTTTGGAATAGATTTTTTAAATGTTTTATTTTGGTAATAGACGTCCTAGAAAAATCAGCTTGAAAAAATAAAAGCCGCAATTTCGCAAAGTGAAATGACGTCGCTGATATGCAAGCTTGTATTGACTCTTTATATGTTTGATATTCATTATTTATTAACGGCGAATTAATCACATGAATAAAACGTGCCCGGTGTGCAAAGGCCTTAAACCTGCTGTGTGTAGAATTTTGGGTTTTATTTCCTAGCAGATTTTGTAGAAAGTAATTAAAATATCCATAAGCACATTTAATTTAGTGCATAATAGCTGAAAAAAATTAAAGGGTCTCATATATGTCCATATATTTATATAACACACTGCCCCTTTAAGTGACGTCACGTGCACTGTGCGTATTTTAGTTACCAGTTGACATCTTCCTGAAAAGCGAGCACTTTCCAAGCCCAATGTGTAGAGTCTTAGACCAGTTTAGAAAACGCATTGACGTTGATGTGAATGACTGTTTTGTCTGACGCGGTTCTTTGTGTTACACCCTGGCTGCTAAAAGCTTGGGAAAAAGCTAGAGGTGGTGTAGCAAACGTATTGATGTGCTAATTAATGTGTGATGTCATTTGGCAAACTCTTACGACTGGTTGATGCAGCCAATAGCTTCTAGTAACAAAAGAGTTGGTGGGCATAGCATGTAGCCCCTGTTGGCAGCTATATTGCATTAGTAAATGGTAATTGGACTCCACTTATATAGCACTTCTCCCTGGTTGTTCACAGACCCAAAGCGCTTACAATGTTTTGTACACATTCACCCATTCACACACACATTCATACACCGATAGCAGCAGCAGCAACTATCACGCAGGGTGCAGGCTAACTATCGGGAGCAGTTTAGGGTTCAGTGTCTCTTTGCCCAGGGACACTTGAACATGTTGTGGGGAGACGGGGGATCGAACCACCGACCCTGTAACCCAGTGGACAACCTCCCTACACACTTCACCACAGCCAAAGTTACACATAGTATACCCATTCATTTCCTACAGTATAAAATCCACCCTAACTTAATAAGGACACAACAGTACAACCTTAAAATATTGGAGTCAAATGAATATGTTACTTAAGTTTTGTTTGGCTTAAAGGTGCCGTGTGTAATATGACATCATCAAGAAAGTCCTACAAAGTTCTAGAATGCAACGCTCCCTGGGTAACCCCACCCCTTTAGAATAATAACAGAAGCTACAGTGGCCTTCAAGGACAAGAACAATTCTAAATTTTAAACAATGCACCTGATGACATTCCAACTATGACACTTTCAAGATGGCGGCACTAGGCCTTGGTCCAAAATATGCAGAAATATGGACATATATGAGACCCTTTCTAAGGGAAAAATAAATAATTAAAAAACAATTTTTCAGCTATTATACACTAAATTAAATGTACTTATGGATATTATAATTACTTTCTACAAAATCTGCTAGGAAATAAAACCCAAAATTATACACACTGCACCTTTAACACAGACTTTCTCCTAATATTGTATGTCAACGTTTAGAAAGACCGTACATAAACGCACATGTTTGGCCTTCTGGAGAATACATATAGTTACCTTGAATGTCCAATAACTGCCCCTAGGAGTTACATTAGTGTCAAAATGTACCTTGGCGGACACAAATTGATTTTTTTACTTTACCGTTATTTCTTACTACCAACACACACACACACACACACACACACACACACACACACACACACACACACACACACACACACACACACACACACACACACACACACCCATCATCACATATATGATCAAAGAACCATTTACGGAAATGTGAATCATTCTTATAGGCAAGGTCTCTACTGACTATGAGTCATCATATCGGCCCATGTCTTACTGCTCCGAATAAACACAAGCCTT
>CM049406.2:4672500-4677500 GCA_026929865.2 Hyperoplus lanceolatus
TATATATTTTTTTTTTCATATTGGTTGTTTGTTTTTGTTTCTTGTGTGTGTTTGTGTTTCTGATGCAGGACTGTTTGTGATTGGGTGGGATATGGGTGGGGTATGTGCGGGAGGGAAAAAAGGGGGAAAAAAATTAATAATCCATTGTATTGCAGCTGCATGATAGTACTTTGTGATTTAATAAAAAAACCTTTGGAAAAGGGTTGGGGTTACCCAGGGAGCGTTGCATTCTAGAACTTTGTAGAACTTTCTTGATGATGTCATATTACACACTGCACCTTTAAGAGCAATGTGCCGGAGCATTCACACTATTGTTATTAAAATCTTATTATACACATTCTTACTTCTTCTTTCGTACGTTTTTGGGACCTTCATAACTCCTTCAAATCTTCAGCTATTTTTTTTAAAGACAATTTTTTTGGGCATTTTCAAGCTTTATTAGACAGTACAGGGTTAAAAGGATGAGACACAGAGAGAGAGAGAGAGAGAGAGGGGGATGACCTGCAGTAAAGGTCCACAGGTAGGAATTGAACCCACGACCACTGCAACACAGGCCGGAGCCAATATGGTACGCGCTCTATCCACTACACCACCAGAGCACCCCAAATCTTCAGCTATTTTAATCATTCAACTTTTAAAATGTTCAGCTCCATAAAAACACGTGGGGTTTAAAAAAATATTTTAATACTGAATTGAAATGGAAGGGAGCAGCATTCAAATCCTTTAAAACCTTGACACACTCAGTGCGTTTCCATGGGACAACTAGATTGGATTATCACATATACCAAACTTGACACTCGAACGGACCGCGTCACAAATATTCCATAAATGTCCGATGCATGGCTGTCTCCACTATGCTAGGTGGCGCTGTAGCCCTTTCAACAAGTGGTTATAGAGCCATGTCCGGTTCCCTTCCGGCAACAACCCTACTATTTTTTATGTCGTCTCCCTCCACTTCCTTGTGAAATCCTCCACAGGGATTCTCGAGCAGGCGCAGAACGAGAAGTCCGATATGCGATATCCGATCCCTGTATACATGCAGAGAGAATGCCGACTATGAACGAGTTATCTAGGCGTTCTTATCTGACTTTGCTTGTCCGTTAATGTGCCGATTTGTGTGCGAAGTAGATCGGATAAAGGTGTTTACATGCAGTTTAAAAGTCTTGTTGAGGTCTTATTCGTTTATTTACCCGATTATGAGTCTGCATGTAAACACACTGACTGTAACTCCTTACAATCTTCAGCTATTCAAAACCAATTCAGAATGTTTCTGTTTTCACCTCAGCAAACTAAACACCTACGCTGTGTTCCGAATATCATACTCTTTATTTTTTTCTATTCCACATACTACATCCGGCGATACAAATAATCTAGTTAGGATGCAGTAGGCATACTATTGGGACATACTTTACTCTCTTATTTCATCATAACATTAAGCCTTGATCTTGCCTCTGGCTTTTATATCCGTCGCATCCCCGTTTGTTTTCATATGGAGGCTTTGTCGATGTGACGTCACTTCACGTGCGCACTGGATTGTGGGTCAGAATCGCCCAAATAGGATGCAGTTTTCAACACTAACAATCTTGGCCGCATGAAGTAGGACATCCGGGTACTTCTAACCATCCTAAATCTGGCCACAAGAATCGGGACATCCTAAATCTTTTTTCTACATACTATATAGTAGAAAGTATGCGATTCGGAACGCAGGGCTAATTTCTTTCACATATCTTTGCATAGAAAATTCAGTTGCAGTTTCAAAAATCGAGCCGAGCTATCGAGACCACCAACAGCTTATTAGCCCTGTGTCATCAACAATGCACATATATTAGTCCAAGGTAAACACACACCACACACACACACACACACACACACACACACACACACACACACACACACAGAGCCCCCCCCCCACACACACACACACAGCCCCCCCCCCCCCCCCCCCCCCCCCCCCCACACACACACACACACACACACACACACACACACACACACACACACACACACACACACACACACACACACACACATCAAATGTTTTTTTCCACTTAGCTGCGTTTTAATGAAGAATTAAACATTTATGGCGTCTTTAAATGCAAATTAATCAGCATCGATAACTGTTCATTAGTATCGAGTAGCATTTACCCTGTTAATCAACACACACACACGCACACACACACGCACACACACACACACACACACACACACACACACACGCGCACGCACACACACACGCACACACACGCGCACACACACACACACACACACACTCACACGCACACACACGCACACATTTACCCTGTTAATCAGCCCCAAGCCAAATGCAAGGGACCCAGAGTGGGGGGGGAAAAACCACCCTGCGTTCCAAATCACATACTTTTTCTTTTTGGTACACTACATACGAAATCATGATTGTTTGCCTACTACACAAGGTAATTGGAAGTGCTAGGGCGTCTGGGCATTGTTGGCATACTGCATTTGATAATAAGCATGTATTGGGACATCCTTAATCTTTGTCTGGGATACTAAATAGTAGGGAAGTATGGGGATTGAAAAGGGATACTTTATTTTAGTAACTTGTTGGATGCACTAATATCAGGGACTTAAACCTGCAGTGTGTAGAATTTTGGGTTTTATTTCCTAGCAGATTTTGTAGAAAGTAATTATAATATCCATAAGTACATTTAATTTAGTGCATAATAGCTGAAAAAAAAGTTTTGAATTATTATTTTTTCCCTTAGAAAGGGTCTCATATATGTCCATATTTCTGCATATATTGGACCAAGGCCTAGTGCCACCATCTTGAAAGTGTCATAGTTGGAATGCCATCAGGTGCATTGTTTAAAATTTAGAATTGTTCTTGTCCTTGAAGGCCACTGTAGCTTCTGTTATTATTCAAAAGGGTTGGGATTACCCAGGGAGCGTTGCATTCTAGAACTTTGTAGAACTTTCTTGATCATGTCATATTACACACTGCACCTTTAAGGCTTAGCAACAATGTTACAATGTTAATTTTTAATTTTTTTAGGTAATTCTTTTGGCATATTCAAGCTTCATTGGACACATTGAAAACTGCTAAATATATAATTGATATAATATGGGTTAAAACTAATAGATAAATAGGTCTACATCTAGCCTATACATAAATAAGACAAACATCAAATTATTGTAGTTTCATATGGTTATAATATGTAAAATGCCTATGTCAATGCCACGTTATGCCTATATGTCAATGCCACGTTATGCCACGTTATGCCTATATGTCAATGCCACACGTTATGCCTATATGTCAATGCCACGTTATGCCTATATGTCAATGCCACGTTATGCCTATATGTCAATGCCACGTTATGCCACGTTATGCCTATATGTCAATGCCACGTTATGCCTATATGTCAATGCCACGTTATGCCTATATGTCAATGCCACGTTATGCCACGTTATGCCTATATGTCAATGCCACGTTATGCCTATATGTCAATGCCACGTTATGCCACGTTATGCCTATATGTCAATGCCACGTTATGCCACGTTATGCCTATATGTCAATGCCACGTTATGCCTATATGTCAATGCCACGTTATGCCTATATGTCAATGCCACGTTATGCCTATATGTCAATGCCACGTTATGCCTATATGTCAATGCCACGTTATGCCACGTTATGCCTATATGTCAATGCCACGTTATGCCTATATGTCAATGCCACGTTATGCCTATATGTCAATGCCACGTTATGCCTATATGTCAATGCCACGTTATGCCTATATGTCAATGTCACGTTATGCCAATATGTAAATGCCACGTTATGCCTATATGTCAATGCCACGTTATGCATATTTATGCCTATATGTCAATGCAGTTATGCTATATTATGAATGTATCACTTATGCCTATATGTCAATGCCACGTTATGCCTATATGTAAATGCCACGTTATGCCTATATGTCAATGTCACGTTATGCCAATATGTAAATGCCACGTTATGCCTATATGTCAATGTCACGTTATGCCACGTTATGCCTATATGTCAATGCCACGTTATGCCTATATGTCAATGCCACGGTATGCCTATATGTCAATGCCACGTTATGCCTATATGTCAATGCCACATTATGCCTATGCCTATATGTCAATGCCACGTTATGCCTATATGTCAATGTCACGTTATGCCACGTTATGCCTATATGTCAATGCCACGTTATGCCTATATGTCAATGCCACAGTATGCCTATATGTCAATGCCACGTTATGCCTATATGTCAATGCCACATTATGCTATGCCTATATGTCAATGCCCGTTATATGCCTATATGTCAATGCCACGTTATGCCTATATGTCAATGCCACGTTATGCTATTTATGTATATGTAATATATGCCTATATGTCAATGCCACGTTATGCCTATATGTCAATGCCACGTTATGCCTATATGTCAATGCCACGTTATGCCTATGCCTATATGTCAATGCCACGTTATGCCTATACATAAAGAATCTAACCCAAGATAAATGCAAGGGAACGCAGGATGGGAAAATAAAAATTCATGAAACAGGAAGCACAAAGTGAAAACTGTAAAATATATTATTCAGGGGGGGCGCCCTTAGCTCAGTTGGGAGGGCGTCCCCCCCCATGGGCCTCGGCCAGCAGCGGACCCGGGTTCGATTCCAGCCCGGCGGTCGTTCTCTGCATGTCACTCCCCTCTCTGCCCCATTTCAACTCTGTCTCTACACTATCAATAAAGCATAAAAATGCCCAAAAAAAACATTAAAAAAATAGATATAATTTATTCATATTAGATTTAAAGATTTATTAAACCACCACAGTTTATTTTGCTGTTATAATTTGCTACTCATATGAATATAAAATATATACTATAATAATAAATACAGTAAATAGGTCTACATCTAGCCTATAAATAAAGAATCTAACCCAAGCCAAATGCAAGGGACCCATGATGGTAAAATAACAATTCATTTTCCGACTCCTGTGGTCCAAT
>CM049406.2:4685000-4700000 GCA_026929865.2 Hyperoplus lanceolatus
CACACAAGACACAGGTCCCGCCCCCACTGCCATTATATTCAGATACACAGATACACAGCTACTGATACAGTTAAAACTTTATTTTTTTTTTTTTTTTAAAGGGGCACTGTGTAACATGTTAAGTAATTTATTAGCTAAAATCAATATCCTCATTCATAAATATGTCCTCATTGGTGTAAAATCACCTCTGCCAATAATCTGAATTATCCTCCTGAGCGGAGAATTACAAATATTAATGTTACATTTTGTAAATTGAGCAGGCAAGTCCTATGGAGACATCCATGTTTTTGGAATGTCATCAGGTGCATTGTTTATAATTTAGAATTGTTCTTGTCCTTGAAGGCCACTGTAGCTTCTGTTATTATTCAAAAGGGGTGGGTTACCCAGGGCGAGTTTCATTCTAGAACTTTCTTGATGATGTCATATTACACAGTGCCCCTTTAAGAAGATGCATTCCAATACACAGACATGTTTAGGTCTCCTTATTCATTGCCAGTGTAAAACAGACATGCACTCCACTGTTATAGGCCTACTGTATGTATCAATCCACATTAAAGATATTGTCCTTTAAGTTTGATTAACTATAGACATTTGGTATAGGTTAATATGACATAGTAAGTATTTCGGGGGAGTTAGTTGCATGATAGTAAAGCATCTGAAAACAGTTATAGGCATATTGTCATTTAAGTTGAATTTACCTTATATAAATTGGGTTTAGGTTTATATGACAGTTAGTATTTTGAACCAATCACGGCAGTTCAGAATCAGATCATCAGAATCAGAAAGGATTGTATTGCCAAGAAGGGTTTTACACCAACGAGGAATGTGTCTTGGTGAATGAATAAGGTGCATACAGTCAGACAATAAACAATGAACGAACAGTGACTGTAATATATACAATATAACACAATATATGAACAAGCAGAGACATAGGTGATACGTTAAACATAGTATAAACACAGAACATTCTCTGCTTGAATGTTATTTAAAAACAACGACTGTTGCCATGGAGAACATTTGATACGCCCACGCCCACACAGTCCTGTCAAACGGTCTAGACAGCAAAACAATATTTTTATTTTTAGTTAAGTTTTATAATATTAATGAAAATGTATTTCTAATGTCATTTTTATAAAAAGTTTATTGAGACACCCTTTAAAGCTGCAGTGTGTATAATTTTGGGTTTTTTTTCCTAGCAGATTTTGTAGAAAATAATTATACTATCCATAAGTACGTTTAATTTAGTGCATAATAGCTGAATTTCTTTTTTAGAATTATTATTTTTTTCTTTAGAAAGGGTCTCATATATGTCCGTATTTCTCCATATTTTGGACCAAGGCCTAGTGCCGCCATTTTGGAAGTGTCATAGTTGGAATGTCATCAGGTGCATTGTTTAAAATTTAGAATTGTTCTTGTCCTTGAAGGCCACTGTAGCTTCTGTTATTATTCTAAAGGGTTGGGGTTACCCAGGGAGCGTTGCATTCTAGAACTTTGTAGAACTTTCTTGATGATGTCATATTACACACTGCACCTTTAAGTTGATTAATCTAAAGTCTTCGCTAAGCCTGGGTGGAGCAACCTACCTATAATAAGGTAAAAAATAAATTCCCATGAGGATTAAAACTGCCTAGTCTAGTGTCTGGTGTCTGTCTGGTGCAGTGATATGTGTGTGTGTGTGTGTGTGGTGTGTGTGTGTGTGTGTGTGTGTGTGTGTGTGTGTGTGTGTGTGTGAGAGTGTGTGAGTTTGAGAGAGAGAGTGTGTGTGTGTGATGAAGAGTATTTAGATATAACAGCAGTGTGTATCTATCAGCACTTTTATTCTTTATTCTTTATTTCGGTATATGCATGGCTGCCTTTGTGTTGTGTGTGTGTGTGTGTGTGTGTGTGTGTGTGTGTGTTTGTGTGTGTGTTTGTTTGTGTGTGTGTGTGTGTGTGTGTATGTATGTGTGCGTGTATGTGTGTGTGTGTGTGTGTGTGTGTGTGTGTGTGTGTGTGTGTGTGTGTGTGTGTGTGTGTGTGTGTGTGTGTGTGTGTGTGTGTGTGTGTGTGTGTGTGTGTGTGTGTGTGTGTTTGTAGTGCCGGACAACTAGTCTAGTCTAGTATCTATAGTGTCTAGTGCAGTGATATGTGTGTGTGTGTGTGTTCTTGCTTGTGTGTGTGTATGCATGTGTGTGTGTGTGTGTGTGTGGGTATGTGTGTGTGTGTGTGTGTTCTTGCTTGTGTGTGTGGGTGTGTGTGTGTGTGTGTGTGTGTGTGTGTGTGTGTGTGTACACACACACACACACACACACACACACACCTGTGTTTAGTTTTCATAACTTTGAAATGTGATGAA
This sequence comes from Hyperoplus lanceolatus, assembly GCA_026929865.2. Taxonomy (NCBI): domain Eukaryota; kingdom Metazoa; phylum Chordata; class Actinopteri; order Uranoscopiformes; family Ammodytidae; genus Hyperoplus; species Hyperoplus lanceolatus. The sequence continues at coordinate 4,687,336 of CM049406.2, forward strand.
CAAAAAGGAATTTCTTCTGGTAGACTAACCATGAAGATTCCCATACTGATGACTCATAACTTGATGTCTTGCGTGTGTGTGTGTGTGTGTGTGTGTGTGTGTGTGTGTGTGTGTGTGTGTGTGTGTGTGTGTGTGTGAGTGATGAAGAGTATCTGGATATAACAGCAGTGTGTATCTATCAGCACTTGTCTTTATTGCAGTATATGCATGACCGCCTGTGTGTGTGTGTGTGTGTGTGTGTGTGTGTGTGTGTGTGTGTGTGTGTGTGCGTCTGTGTGTGTGTGTGTGTGTGTGTGTGTGTATCCATCCGTGTGTGTGTGTGTGTGTGAGAGAGTCACACCGTAGCGTTGCCTAACACACACGATGCTTGATCTCGTGCCAAGGTATTTTGGTGGGAACCCTAAACCGTCTCATAGTTCAACGTGAGCATTCTGTAGCCATGTGAACTGTTCACTATTGTTTTGCCACAGGCTGGCTACTTAGCGGATCAGTTGCAGCATTCGTGTTTGGTTGCCAACACTCGTAGCTTCATTGATATACTGTACCATTAGGATGTGTTTTATTAGGCGGCGTGAACTCTTGTCTGAGTTCAATACACCTTCCACTTATACCATAGTCTGTGTGAATACTCTATTCTGATTGGCTGGAGAACATTCCATAGGTGTGGATTAAACCTGCAGTGTGTAGAATTTTGGGTTTTATTTCCTAGCAGATTTTGTAGAAAGTAATTATAATATCCATAAGTACATTTAATTTAGTGCATAATAGCTGAAAAAAATGTTTTGAATTATTTATTTTTCCCTTAGAAAGGGTCTCATATATGTCCATATTTCTGCATATTTTGGACCAAGGCCTAGTGCCGCCATCTTGAAAGTGTCATAGTTGGAATGTCATCAGGTGCATTGTTTAACATTTAGAATTGTTCTTGTCCTTGAAGGCCACTGTAGCTTCTGTTATTATTCTAAAGGGTTGGGGTTACCCAGGGAGTGTTGCATTCTAGAACTTTCTAGAACTTTCTTGATGATGTCATATTACACACTGCACCTTTAACCCCTGATGTATGGACACCTAGATGGAACTGTTTACATTCTGTCCACTTTAATGTTCTCGCCTCCACGGTGTCCATTAATACATGATACATGGACACCTCGTCGGGCATTAACCCTTACATATTTCCACCAGGGATGTAGGCGTTTTACATGTTCTTGTGTACAGACTAGACACTAGCATTAGGTGTTTGGGTATAGTTATTGACAGAGAAAAACATAATCCGATTACATCCATGTTTAGGCACTTAAACCTGCAGTGTGCAATATGACATCATCAAGTAAGTTCTACAAAGTTCTAGAATGCAACGCTCCCTGGGTAACCCCGACCCTTTAGAATAATAACAGAAGCTACAGTGGCCTTCAAGGACAAGGACAATTCTAAATTTTAAACAATGCACCTGATGACATTCCAACTATAGAGACAGTGCATGAAATAGGCCACGCCCATCGTGGGGGAAACCGTTGAAAACCGTTCCATTCACTTTGTATTGAAGGAGACCTGTCTTCTGCAAACAAACTTAATTAAAACGTAATCGAACATCCATTTAACAAAAAAAACGTTACTTTCTTTAAAGCCACGACTCTTGTCTGTCCATACGAGCTGTTTTTGTGAAAAATTATTGAGTAATTTTCAATATTGAGGTGTTTTTTCCCGTCCGTGAGGGTTAGCCTAGGGTTAGCCTACAGCAGAAGGCTAACATTAGCCTAGCATACAGCATACATTAGTTAAGAGTTTTGTCTCGATATTGAAAATTACTCAATAATTTTTCACCAAAACAGCTCGTATAGACAGACAAGAGTCGTGGCTTTAAAGAAAGTAACGTGTATTTGTGAAAGGCATGTCGTATTACGTTTTTATTAAGTTTGTTTGCCGAATACGGGTGTCATTCAATATAAAGTGGATGGAGCGCTGTGTATTGTTTTCCCCCACGATGGGCGTGGCCTCCGATTAAAACGCGTTCCGCACTGTCTCTATGACACTTTCAAGATGGCGGCAATAGGCCTTGGTCCAAGATATGCAGAAATATGGACATATATGAGACCCTTTCTAAGGGAAAAAATAATAATTCAAAACTTTTTTTTTCAGCTATTATGCACTAAATTAAATGTACTTATGGATATTATTATCACTTTCTACACCATCTTCTAGGAAATAAACCCCAAAATTCTACACACTGCAGATTTAAAGCCACTACAGGTAAACATGGCACATTGGCGTCCCCTTTGGACAAAATCGGTAGTATTTTTACGACGCCCGCTATCGCAAAGCTGTTTTCTAGCTCGTGCCAGGCGCGTGAGTATGAACTGAGAAGGAAGCAATATAGTGCATGTCCGTGTGTTGAAAGTGTGAGGACTCTTTTCGAGCTGAGGAACATTATAGAAATTTAGCAATGTGTGTGTGTGTGTGTGTGTGTGTGTGTGTGTGTGTGTGTGTGTGTGTGTGTGTGTGCGCACATATGTGAGTCACCCTTTGGCTATGTGACAGCTTACCACCGATCACTCATCACGGATCAACTTTAACATTCAAACCTAATCCCCATGAGCCACAAACAGAGAAACACACACACACACACACACACACACACACACACACACACACACACACTCACTCACTCACTCACTCACTCACTCACTCACTCACACTCTCACTCACTCACTCACTCACTCACTCACTCACTCACTCACTCACTCACTCACTCACTCACTCACTCACTCACTCACTCACTCACTCACTCACTCACTCACTCACTCACTCACTCACTCACTCACTCACTCACTCACTGAGAATATTATACATTCCTCAATATGATTGTAAATTGCAAAAATAACATGAATGGCAGACTGTAGTAAATGATGTCAACTGGAATGATAGGTTGGATTTGCTCCATTGACAGAATAGTGGGATAGCGCAATAGCAACCTAGCGTGATTTTGAACGTGATGTCAACATGTTTTCTTATTGACAATTTTAAAATGTTATATACTGTAATATAACATTTAACTCATATAAAGCACATGGAAAAGCATAATAGTAGTTGCAAAATGCATATCATAGTGTGTGCATTTTCAAACTTAAACTTCAAAATGTCCGCATTCCAGACCACATATCCCATTATGTTAAAGTCAGCATAATGCAAGATGCATACACACATATATACATTAAAAACAAATTGCACTTCAAGTGGCATTTTTGTCTAGGTCGTGAATGGTATAGTTGACGTTTACAAGTCATGCTAATTTAGCATTTTTCAAACAGTGAGTAAATGTAACACTTTCTGTACAAACTGAAGATTACCAAACATCTTAACTCTGTTTTTATCACACGCACTACTACTAAACTGCAGTAGGACAATCCCCCATTGTCTTACAAACAGCACATGATAGACAAATGCAGGCCAAGGAAAGCTACACCATGAGATGTCCTTACTATGTGTGTGTGTGTGTGTGTGTGTGTGTGTGTGTGTGTGTGTGTGTGTGTGTGTGTGTGTGTGTGTGTGTGTGTGTGTGTGTGTGTGTGTGTGTGTGTGTGTGTGTGTGTGTGTGTGTGTGTGTGTGTGTGTGTGTGTGTGTGTGTGTGTGTGTGTGTGTGTGTCTTATGAGAACTAGAACGGTTACTTCATTCTAGCTGGCAAGAATACAAGCACAATAAAAAAAAGTGTGTTACAGGTTTATTTTTCCCATGGCTTGGCTCCAGCTGTTATTAGGGATGGTGTAATGAGTGTGTAGCTGTGTGTGTGTGTGTGTGTTTGTGTGTGTGTGTGGGTGTGTGTGTGTGTGTGTGTGTGTGTGTGTGTGTGTGTGTGTGTGTGTGTGTGTGTGTGTGTGTGTGTGTGTGTGTGTGTGTGTGTGTGTGTGTGTGTGTGTGTGTGTGTGTGTGTGTGTGTGTGGCTGTCTGCCTGTGCCAGTCTGCCTGTGCCAGCTTGTCCCTGAATAACTCTATAGCAGAGGTGTGAGGGTGAGAAAAAAAAAAATCTTGCAGGAGCGAACTCGCCTCTGCTCTCCTGACATAAGATTTGGTTCAAGCAATATACGGGTGTTACTTTTTATTGTTAGCTTGATTTATTGCACGCCTTGCCCTTTAATGCACCCACTTATTAGCTCTGAAGTCTGCTTTATAAGTGGCCAGCTTTTACAGCAACGTCAACATTAGCCTACTTTTCCAGAGCGGTTTACGTAGATTGGTGCATAGTATATTATTATATCTTATTATATTCAAATTTGTTACCACACTTACTTTTTTGCTGTTAAATTTTTAGTGCACTCACTTATTAGTAGCCTATAAAATAAGTATGCACTCAGTGAAGTTACTTTATTAATAAATGGTTGTATTGAAATGTGTCTTTTTTGCATATCTCCTTTCAAGTTACCACACTTAGTTTTTAACAGTTAAGTTGCATTTTTTACTGTTACAATTTTAGTGCACTCACTTATTATCCCTGAAGTCTGCTTTATTAGTGGCTATGTTAAAATTGGCCTGCTTTTCAAGGAATGTTTACATATATTGGTGCAAGGTACTAAGTACACACTCAGTTACTGTATTAGTCAATGGTTGCATTGCAATTTGTCCACACACACACGCACGCACACACACACACACACACACACACACTCTCACTCACACACACACACACGCACACGCACACGCACACACACACACACACACACACACAACACTGATGGTGGTCCTGTGATAGAAGAAAACACTCTTTGTTTTACTTCTATGCTTTTACCTCACTGGCAAAAAAAACAAATGCAGCTCTATTCTATACTCGATGCATTTTAATCTTGATGTGTTTCCTGCCCCTGTAAAGCACTTTGAATGGCCTTGTGTCTGAATTGTGCTATAGAAATACACTTGCCTTGCCTTCATTGCCTATAGTGCAAAAAGACACCTGTGAAGTAATACATTGAAAGGTGACAGTTATATGTGAACCCAGCATAAGGATAACATGTTATTACACATTAGACTAAGCCAGACACAGACAGACAGACAGACAGACACACACACACACCACTGAACAGATAGGTATGTGAACCCAGCATAAGGATAAATGTTCACACACGCAGCGAGACACACACACACACACACACACGCAGCGAGACACACACACACACACGCAGCGAGACACACACACACACACAGAACAGATAGGTATGTGAACCCATTGTAAGGATAAATAAACATGTTAATTCCACTTGCAGACGAACCCTGTAGATTCCCATAACAATGACTCACTCATGTTCTGTTACCTCACATGTTGCTTCTTCCCTTGCCAAGAGTTGTGTCAGTCAAGGTCATTTTAAGAGCATAAGACAGTCAATACAATCCCTATTGTGACCTTAAATCAGCTATTTAATGGGTTAGATAGTTTTAAGGATACTTTTTTGGGCATTTTCAAGCTTTATTAGATAGTACAGCATTGAAATGGGGAGACAGAGACAGAGACAGAGAGAGAGACAGAGAGAGATAGAGGGGATGACCTGCAGTAAAGGTCCACGGGTCGGATTTGAACCCACGACCACTGCAACGAAGGCCAGCGCCAATATGGTACACGCTCTATCCACTACACCACCGGAGCGCCCCAAGATAATTTAGCTTAAACTTATCACTTGTGGGGGCGCCCTTAGCTCAGTTGGTAGGGCGTCCCCACCATGGGCCTCGGCCAGCAGTGGACCCGGGTTCGATTCCAGCCCGCGGTCGTTCTCTGCATGTCACTCCCCTCTCTGCCCCATTTCACCTCTGTCTCTACACTATCAAGAAAGCATAAAAATGCCAAAAAATAAAAACTCATCACTTTTATTTGTTTTAGTGTAAATAGGGGAGAGTGGCCTAAGTTGTGCAACTTTTCACTCAAAGTGACTTTAAAGTAAGGCCTTGACAGTAAAGTCTCCAACTCAAATATGTACATATATTTCAGGGTTTTGTGCATCCCTGGCAATAAAAAACTTTGGATCTGGAATAAACTGTTGAAGAAATATAGCTTTCGGAAAAAAAGTTGTCTTGATGCACAACTTGCCCCCGGTGTGGTGTAAGTTGTGCGGTTGGAGAGAATACCATGGGGTGAATTGTGCCATTGATATATATCTCATGAACTGTAATGCAAGACAAATCCATTAGACAATCACTTATTTAAGGTTTATTTAAAGTAAATAAAGTAAATAGTTGACAAAGATTGAAGGACAATTTTCTTAAACAAGGCCTAGCAGATCTAATGGTTTTACCTGCAAAGCTCACAATGACAAAGTCACCATCATCATCTTTCTGGCCATCTGAACTCTCATCAGTGGTGTCGTTAAGTGGAATTGAGATGTCACTCTCTTCTGAGCTACTGTAGACAATCACTTTCTTTTGGTGACCAGCGTATACAGCCATGCCACTGGCACAACTCTCAGAAATGTACTTTGCACTAGTTGCTCCGTGCTTGTGGAACCAACTGCCACCTGACAAATGTGATTCCCTCTACATTTCTGCCTTTAAATCAAGGCTCAAAACCCATATGTACACCCTGGTGTTTCCTCCCCATTAACCTCTGCACTACTTACTTACCTCTGCACTACTATCTGTGTTTATGTGGATGTATGGGCTTTACGTCTTTTATTTTGGCTATTGTTATTTTACCTTCATTGTTTACCTACTGAATGCACTATGTACAGCACTTTGGACAGTGCAAACTGTCATAAATGTGCTTTTATAAATACATTTTACTTACTTACTTACTTATAACTCACCCAGGCCCTTTGGCACAAATCACCCCATCCCCAGAATTTTGGATAATAGGCATGATGCAGCAATTTAGGGCTGACATCGTGCTAACTATATAGACACAAAGTGTAGCATACCAAAGCACTAAAACATGTATCAAATGTTTTCAAACTTGTCTATAATTGTTCAGACACAATAATCAAAAAACCTTGATTATGGAAATGTTACTTTGAAGACAAAACACAGTTTTTTGAGCTTAAATGTGCTTATATCTTATTCCATGTGTCTCCCTTCTTTACAGTATGAGTCAAATGGATGGCTCTTCTTAAATATGTGGTCACATTTCCAATTTCTTCCACGGTTTTCTAGAAACAAGGGATGGAACAACTTCCAAAATGCACAACTTAGGCCACTCTCCCCTAAATATTTTTTCACCCTAAATAGAGTTTTAAATCATAACATGTAACAGCACACTATACATCAAATGAAAATCTTCCATGCTGATACAAGCATGTGCACATGACATTACCCTGTGACTAAAATCCAAATCGTGGCCTCAATTCATATCGGTTAGATATTTTAGCTCATTGCCAAAACTCATGACTTGTGTTTGTTTAAATTAATATATCAAAACACGTCACTAAATGGAGTTTTATACCATAAAATTCCCATGGGTGTATGAGTGTGTGTGTAAATGAACGGGTGAATGTGGTACGCAATGTAAAGCGCTTTGGGGCTGAGAAAAACGGCTAAAAAGAGCTGCATAAGTCAAGTCCATTTACCATAAAATGTAACAGCAAATTATACATCACATGCAAATCCTCCATGCTGATACAATGTGCACATGACTAAAGATGAAGGCTCTGATTTAACATGCACACTAGAAATCAGACATGGTTTTATACACTACATAGTAAACGGATGAAGTCACTGGTAAAAATAAATGCAGCAGGACAACAAGTATAAGTATGAATGGATTGATGTGATATATAACATTGTTTATGAATAGAAAATGGCAACAAGATAAAGTGTCAGTGTTGTATTTTTGTCGGTACACCCAAGGCTATATATACGTTCAGATTGTAGTCGAAAGTGACCCAAACATTTGATTTATTTGCTCTTATGTGACATAACACTGTTTTTATAATTAACCCATTTAATCCCAAATTTTTTCCAGACATGAAAATATCCAAATCATGTGCTATTGGTAACCCTTTGAAATAGTCTATCATTATTTTGGGAAATTTTCATGGAAAAATAGGTTAAAAAGTGTGTTTTATTGTCGGCCACAATTGTGACCGGTGGGATAATGTATATACTGATTTTATGTTTTTCTTGTTTCCAGTCATCAAATTTCTCATAGTTCAGCTCAATTATATCTGGGTTGGAATATAGAGCTTTGTTACTGGCAGTACCAGTATCAGCATGTATTAAAATATGCTAGTGTTCTTTATCACATGTTAGTGTGACTGTTTCACATATGAAAAACATGAATACGACAAATGAAAGCAAAAACGAAAAGACACCCATCAGCATTAACATTATTATCTTAACATTTATTAAAACATTCATATGGTAACTTTGTTGTAACATTTGACCTTGCACTTTTGTTTAATACTAGTAGTATTTTAGTGCATAATTCATTTTAACATTGTAATTGTAACATTTTAGTGCAACATTCACTGAACACTATGGAGTAGTCATATGCGTCTTTAAAACTAAACGGACCACTCAGAATAGAGGTAACTTGCATTCAAGTAGAAGCCTGCACTAAACAAAACTTTACTTACTGTACATAAAGGCCTCAGAACTAAGTGCATGTGCATCACAACTATGGTCATTGCTTGACTGATATGAACTGACCTTTTCAAAAACCTCTTTTTTGTCAACATTTCATCCTATAGTATGTTTTACTCCTTATTTCTTGCAGACTTTTCTATTTTTCTTTTATTGGCTTTTCTAGCCCTTTTTTATCTATCCCGATCTCTTTTTCTACTGCCCATGGTAGGCCTTGAAACATTCAATGTGCAGTGGTGCTGTGCATTTTTCACATGCATAAGTAGTGCGTTTGTCACAATGACGACATCTCTGGAATCGATGCATGGTGTTGATTGGCCAGTGAGAAGTTTTGTCAAATCTTCCCTGATTTTCTACAGAAGCAGCCAGTAGAGACTTCCTTCCGTGGCTCAGTGGTTTTCTGCCAAACCTTTGCATAAGAGACTGTGCCACTGTACGTGAGAAGGTGAGCAGGTCAATGGTCCTCCTATGACATCTCTGTAAAAGAGATGGCTGTTTGTTAGTGCACTGCTGAGGGACCATGCAAAGATGGGCCACCACCATTTTTTGGACCTGATCGAGATGTGGTATCTTGAAACCTGTAGATCGTGAAGGTCAACACCACCCATATGCTCATTGTATTGGTTGATGCATTTTGGCTGTTTGACTGTGTCAAATGCACGCCGCTGCTTGTTCCATCTCTTTACAGAGGTCTCACTGTATTTATCTTCCATGTTTGTCCCCACTGTGACAATGTTGTTGTCTTTCCAACGGACCAACAGCTTCTCTTCCTCAGTCAGGACTTCAGATGTTCCCGGGGAATTTCATGAATTTTTTCTGTGATGTGAATGGGACATCAAACAGACGATTTTGTCTCATTGTTCCACAGCTCCCATACCCTCTTTTTGTCATTTCACCGAGGAGTGCAAGCGAAGTGAAGAGGTTGTCATGGAAGAATTTGCAACCTTGAGGCACTTCAGCCTGCTCTGCAAGGCCAAGAACTACGCTGGGTCCCTGACCTAACCCAGTCTCAGGAAGGAGGGTGTGGGAACCACCATATGGCTCCATGTGATGCATGTAACCACTCGATGAGGCAAGGCTCCATAGCTTGTAACCAAAACGGATTGGTTTACCTTTTATGAATTGCTTACATCCATGTCGGCCATAGTATGGGACCATACTTTCATCCACTGACAGCCATTCCTGAAATGGCATGATTTTATATGACTGATTGAGCTCAGCAAAGATGGGCCTGACTTTAAAAAATGGATCATCAGTGATTTGAGTGTTATCAACCACATGAACTGATGCCATTATTTCATCAAAGCGATTTCTTCGCATTGTATCGGAAATGCTTTCATTGTGTACATCATTGTCAAGTGACCAGTACATGTGTCTTCTTGGGACAGAGCTGTACCCAGATGTGATCAGTATTCCATAGAATGTTAAGAGTTCATCCATTGTTAGACTCAGTTGCTTGCCCTTGGTCTGGGTGGAGTAGAGGTTGGACATTTCAAGGGTTAGCTCTCTAAGGGTGGGTGGATACATTAGTAGGAAAACATCCATTGGGCTGGGGCAGTTTTGTTTAACACATTCTGCAGCATTTGGGCTGTATACTGTGTGTTTTGGAATACCTGCTGTGACAGGCCTCTTAGATCGTTTGAAGGTTCGGTTTTTATTTTTGACCACTTGCAACTTGGTCCTTGGCTCGTCTGTCTGCACCCTGTCTGTCTGGTGGGTAGATGAACATGGCTCTTCAGAATCAACAGGAGGTGGAAGTGGGGTAGTGGTGAGGAGGGAGTTATCATCACTGATAACATCTGTTTCATAATTTCTTTGCATAAGTTCAGCACTTGCGTTTAGCAGCCTAGCGGGCAAATGGCCTGTCTCACCCTCAAAGTCCATGTCTGACCCATCACTGTCACAGTCACTGACGACAGCGTCTTTCTCACTTTGAGGGACAACTGTAATGTTGCATGCCTTGTCTGAAGGGTCCACAAGGTCCAACATACAGAGAATTTCATTCAAAGTTAAGCTAAAAGGAAGAACAGAGTAGAAAGTTAGCTAGCTAGCTACACTGTGTTATCCCACCGGTCACTATTGTTGCCATCAACAACTTTACTCATGCTGTGACCATACTGAACATAGTTGAGTTAAGGTAAATAGACCTGTCAATACTAGACACCTTGAAGATGATGTGTACCAAAAATATTTGTGTCATCTTTATGTTAACCCTCTTTACTGACCTCTTTTGTTGGTGCTTTGATGCAGCCATCCTCCTCGGATGGTGCAACCAGGAAGTAATCAGCTCTGATCATGTGACAATTTACACTAAACATATGAAACTGCACAAATGTGTTTGGGAGTTTTTTTAACATCAGTATTTTCTGGAAATAGGTTGATTCTCCATTCAGTAACATTTTTAGGACCTTTAAACTGGAAATGTTTTTTACGGTCACTTTTGTGACCGATGGGATTAAATGGGTTAAACCTGCAGTGTGTAGAATTTGGGTTTTATTTCCTAGCAGATTTTGTAGAAAGTAATTATAATATCCATAAGTACATTTAATTTAGTGCATAATAGCTGAATTTTTTTTTTTTTATTATTATTTTTTCCCTTAGAAAGGGTCTCATATATGTCCATATTTCTGCATATTTTGGACCAAGACCTAGTGCCGCCATCTTGAAAGTGTCATAGTTGGAATGTCATCAGGTGCATTGTTTAACATTTAGAATTGTTCTTGTCCTTGAAGGCCACTGTAGCTTCTGTTATTATTCGAAAGGGTGGGGTTACCTAGGGAGCGTTGCATTCTAGAACTTTGTATTTTCTTGATGATGTCATACTACACACTGCATCTTTAAAAATATAGAATACAATAACTAAATACTAAAAAAGTGCAAAGTTATTTTTGTGCATTGTAAAACCTTATAGCAGCTGGTATATAAGACCTCTGTTTGAAGGTGCTGCTCTTAATCACATATAGACTGTCAAGGTTAAAAAAAGCATCTCATTTCCTGAGATTTTGGATACAATCTGTTCATATGAAGGCCTTTAAGGTAATAATCACACCCATCCTGGCTCATAAACCTCTGCACAGAAGTAACAGCTGTTGCTCTATAATAAGTTATAATTAAGTATCTTTCTCCTCATCCGGTTTCCCCTGTACATCTACTTATTAATTAAACCATGAAAGCTAACTGCAGTAGCCTCCATATTTACCTCCGCAGTAAAAGCAAGCTGCGTGTGACATGGTTGTTATTGTTATGTTGCAGCATGCAGGTCAGTTTAGGACATTGGAAAGCTCAAAGTGGATTCTGAATTGGCCACATTTTCAAAATAATATCCACAGCCAAACAGAAAAATAGCAATTGAGTATGATGTAATCCAAATGAAGCAAGACGGCTTGCAGTGGTGCACACACACACCCCGCACAGACACACACACACAGACACACACACACACACACACACACACACACACACACACACACACACACACACACACAGAGGCACACACACACACACACACACACACACACACACACACACACACACACACACACACAAACACACACACACAGAGGCACATAGCCCAAGATAAACAACTAGTTTCCTTTCGATAAATCTTGGAGCTGAATAGATTTTTATTGAGCCTAAAAACCTGCCATTTGAATTTGGACATTTTCAAAAATTGCAATTTAGGATTGAATCCAAACACACACACACACACACACACACACACGCATAGAGGCACATAGCCCAAGATACACACCCACATTTCTCATGATTAATCTTGCAGCTAAATTAATGTCTTGAGCCTGAAAACCTGCCTTTTGAATTTGGACCGATCTCATATGTTATTGTTTTAATCTTTAGAGCTTTGGTAAAATCATCTCTGTTGGAATACAATCCCAGAGCTGGACAAGCACCAATATCTAATCAATTAATCCCTTGGCACGAGGTTGATATGTGTAGAAAAACAAATGAACAAATCTTAATAATATCATTGTTAGGGGTGCTCTGGCGGTGGCGTAGTGGATAGAGTGCGTATCATATTGGCTCCGGCCTTCATTGCAGTGGTCGTGGGTTCAAATCCGACCCGTGGACCTTAACTGCAGGTCATCCCCCTCTCTCTCT